>CDEZ01023306.1:0-24786 GCA_000826365.1 Acanthamoeba royreba | reverse complement strand
AAAAATTTGAACTTCATGAAGATGGAAGGAAAGATTTAACATTGAATGCGAATGTGGAGGCAAAAGTAGAGCTTTACTTGGCCTTCTCAGTGGCCGATCGTACGAAGAGATTGTTCAATTTTTCAATCTTTTTCAAAACCTGGGCATGCGAGGCCTTGTACTTGAGACACTGCAATTCACCACGAATTAAAACATAATTACTTTATAATCTTCATGTTGGAATGACGTACCGTCCTGTCGTCTGTGACCTTCAAGACAAGCTTGCCATCACAATGGCGGTATTTCATTACGTATCGTGTGTCTGCAAAATTATAATTCATACATTAAACAACGTGGCCGATTTTTTCAGGACTGCAGGTTTTAGATGTAACGCACTCGTGGGATTCTCATTATAGAGTTTTGTAGCCGCTTCAAAGAAGAGCTTCCACGATGTGAGGTACACCATCTTTCTTTTTATGTGCTATTTAATTTGTAATCGTCTGAGGCTCCACGGCCACAATCTTTCCGTACGGATTTCAACACCATTTTCTATTTCTTTTTCCTTGCTGACGTCATCACGTCAAGAAAAGTCAACCAACGGAATCTTGTGCACTGAATGCGACAGTTGCCAGCCACAACAACAGACTTTACGTTTGTCCTGCTTTGAGATGCTGGTGTATCCGCTGACGCTCCTCTTTTCCGCCCGAATTCACTTCAGCTTATCGCGTGTTACGCTCATTGGCAATGCAACTACGGCGGTTAGCCATCGCTGCGTAGGTCTCGGTTCTTGGTTGTTCTTGAGGGGATCGGGTACACAAGGCTGTACATTCGAAGGTACTCTCCTGGTGTGGGTAAAAGGCAAAGAAGCTCGCGTTCTTTGAAGAATTTATCATTTGGATCGAAAAGGCGTAAAGGTACAGCGGATTGCTGAAGAAATCCTTGAGCGGACCATCTGTGTGTGTTACAGCAGGCTTTCAGTGCCAATACTTGGTGGCCACATTCTTGACCTGCTGCCACCCGGCATCGAGCGCCTGCACCACTTCGTCAGGCAGCGGACCCTTCTCCAAGTCGGCCAGGTTGTGCTCCAAATGCTTGGCATTGCTCGCTCCGATGATGATGGCGTCGCCGTGCTCTCTCTTGAGCAACGAATGGTGAGTGAGCCACCTGAGCGCGCACTCAGCCTCTGTCAAGCCGTGCTTCTTCGCCACAGGCCTCAGGATGTCCAGCGCATCAAAGTAGGCACTGTTCCAGTAACGCATGCGGGTGAGCTTTCCTTGCCAGCGGTTGGGATCGAAGCGGGAGCCGGAGTCCACTTGCTGCGTGTCACGCGTGTATCGATCTGTCAAGAAGCCGCCAGCTAGTGGATTGAAGCAGTAGAAGGCGATGCCATAGTGGCGCAGGCAAGGGAACAGCTCGGGCTCGACGACACGATGAAGCGCGTTGTAGAGGCCCTGGTAGACGGTGGGCTTGATCCAGTTGTTCTTCTCACAGATCTCACAAATGCGCGCTACTTCCCAAGCCATGAAGTTGCTGACGCCGAAGCGTAGGAAGTGGCCTTCTTGATGAAGCTTGTTGATCTCCTGCAGGGTCTCCTCGAAGGGCACACTGCGGTCAGGTGCGTGAAGGTAATAGATGTCGATCTGATCAGCCTTGAGAGCCGCTTTGCTGCGCAACAGTGCTGCACGCAGATCGGCTGGTCGATGACTCCATTCTTCCAAGGGCACGCCCTTGCCGGCGGTGGGGTAGATTTTGGTGGACACTTGAAGTCCTCGCTTTTGCCAGCCCAGCACACCAAGGTACTCCTCCGAAGAGCCTTCGCCATATAAGCGGGCGGTATCAACCTCAGAGTGGCCATGAGACAGGAACATGTCGAGAAGCGCCCCAGCCTCATCGAGTGAGTGCACTCGAGTCATCTCAACTCCTGTAGTGTACAGTTGTGTTAGCTTTTTACTAGGTCATCTAAACTGCCGTGATGTGGGAATACCAGGCTTGCCAATGGTCATCGCTCCAAGGACGACCTTGACATTGGTGGCGTTCGTAGTGGCCATGGTTGGTATGTGGTGTATGTGTATGGCAGTCAGGTTTTTATATGTTGGAGCTGAGTTTTAACCAACCACAAAATGGACCACTTTTAACCAACCACAAAATGGTCACTAAAATCCCCCGAGTTGAGAGCGATGTCATTGGACAAAAAGTGGAAAACCCGGGTCCTCTACACTGGGGTACCCAGCCTGTCCCCAAGACTGAAGTGACCTCTGGTGCCCAGATGATCAACCACTTGACTGCAGGCATCTCCACCAGAGGTTCATGAACCATCGTGATTCACAACCCTTTATATATCCCGCTACTCACAATCCCAACATCGTGGCTCCGCGTAGTAAGAGGGCTGCTGACGACGTATGGTCCACGTCATCACAACCAATGGTGAGGCCGCTTCGTAGGACATAGCAAGCATTTTTGCGGACGATCCACTACTTCGAATGCCTTTTTCGAAGACCACAAGCCAATAGCTGATATCTTCCCACCAGAGCCAGAGAAAGATGGAGCAGACCAAGACGAGCGGACCTGATGGCGGAGGTCAGACGACCAACCCTCGCATTGAGCATGTGGTCGTACTCATGCTCGAAAATAGGTACATCTCTTTCGCTTTCGTTCTTTTTTATCCTTCGCTTTCGTTTCTTGCCCTATACTTTTCAAGAGAAGCTTCCACTAACCTTCTTCGTACCCCGGGAAGGTCCTTTGATCACATGTTAGGTTCGTCGAACCTCCTTTCGTTTAGCTCCGAGTCACACAAACTAACTGAACTGTCGTTACTATTATTCCGGCGTACACAGGGTATCTGAAGTCCGTCAATAAGAACGTGGATGGCGTCACTGGTATGGAGAGCTGTCCGTTCGATCCTCTCAATCCCTCTCTTGGTTCTGTTAAGGTACTCCTCCTTACTTTTGTTTTTGTCCTGGACCGCGCTTGGCATTCTTATGTTTCGTTGCTTGGTTTAGGTCACCAGCGATGCGCCCTACGTGGCTATCGGTGATCCGAGCCACAGTTTGCAGGGTACCAAAGATCAAGTGCGTATGAGCGAGCAATACCTTACAGTACTGGGGTGGCATTGTATCTGATCGAACTGTTTGCCAGGTATTCGGCTACGGCCCGGTGAGGGCGCCTGCTCCAATGAACGGCTTTGTCAGAAGCTACTCCAGTACGGCCGATACAGACAAGGGTGCTGATATCATGAAGTGCCACAATCCGACCACACGTAGCATCGCCCAACCTCTCCTATGATTGTGACCTTTACACTCATCGATTTACCCATCCACAGTCCCTACTCTGAACACACTCGCTAATGAATTTGCGGTGTTCGATCGGTGGTACAGTGGCATGCCCGGCCCCACTTTCCCTAATCGGTACGCTTATTCTGTTGTTTGCCTCCTATTCACGTTGGGTGTATTATGAGGCTGATCACTTCTTACGTTTTCAGTATGTTCTTTTTGTCAGCCACGTCGCATGGACTTACTTGGAATGACACAGAACAGCTCGCGGAAGGACTGCCACAAAAGACCATATTTGACTCGTATCTGCGCCACTCCTCAATATGGGTCTTGACCACATTGCTCACAACACTCCTCTTACGCGTAGACTGTCCGATGCTGGCTTAGACTGGCGCGTCTACTTCCATGATCTGCCTAGCGTCATGATGTTTTCGAACATGCGTGATATGAAGTATATTGGCAAGATAGACTACTTCGATTTCTTCTATGAGGCAGCTGCCAGCGGTGATCTGCCCGCTTATACTTTTCTCGAGCCCAGATGGTACACATTCCTCGATTGGCACGCCTCTGATCAACACCCGCCTCATGACGTTCGTCCCGGTAAGAGCCTATCTTAGTGTTTGTAAAAGAAGGGCCTTTCTCATCAACTTCTGTAGGTGAGTATTTGATCAATGAGGTCTATCAAGCACTTCGCAATGGGCCCAAGGTATGGAAAAGGATACAAACTCAAGGTCACTTTTTCTCACTGATCTGCCGTTATGATGGGACGTAGTGGAACAGCACTCTGTTCATTGTCACCTATGACGAGCATGGCGGTTACTGGGATCATGTGCCCACGCCTCTCAACGTGCCTCCGCCTGATGGCATTGTACGTACTTGAGTGGACTCTTTAACAATGATGTTCTCTAAAATGCTCTTTTAACTGGTGATAGATTAGCAAAGAGGGATTCAAGTTTGACAGACTTGGCGTACGCGTGCCAGTTGTGATGGCCTCGCCCTGGATCAACAAGGGCACTGTCATCCATGAGCCCGCCCAGGCCCACTATGAGCACTCGTCACTACCGGCGACACTGAAGAAGCTGTTCAACCTGCCTCAGTTCTTAACGAAGAGAGATGCCTGGGCTGCCACCTTTGAGCACATTGTCAACCAGAGGTGAGTCTGCACTCTTAGGCTGTGGCAAAGATTCGTGCTAAATGCGATGCATCTTCCGATAGGGATGCACCGCGCACGGATTGTCCCACTTCACTTCCGACACCTGGACCGCAGGATTACTACGAGAAGAGGATGAAGTACTCGGGTACATGAACCATTCATTTCCATAGATGCGTGCCACTAATACCTCGCCTGAAATAATGTGGGAAATTATATCACTGCTTAGGCAGCAAGATCACTCTTGAGGGAATCGAAGAAGGTGTGGAGAGCGACGCCATGAGCAAGAACCCCATCACCGACCTTCAATATGAGTTGATCTCCATCGCTCAGGGCCTGTCCAAGCCTGACTCTCCAGCAGAGTACTTTCTCTCTTCATCTCGCGTTCTTTGTTGAACGAAACTTAAGTTGTGTTACTGATCTTGAACAGATGGCTGAGCATGCTTGAGGAGCAGATGCTCGAGAATGAGCATCAGGGTGCCATCTTTGTCCAGCGCCAAATCATGGAGTTCTTAGAGCGACAGAAGACGCTTCAAGCCCAAAGAAAGGCGTCCGATGAACTCTAATCTTCAGGCTCGTCTTCTGGTACTGCACTGCACCAACCTTCAGTCAAGTACGCAGTGCATCATGAGGAGAAAGATGAACCGTATTGTTCAAAATTGTTTGTGTGACATGCAAAAATGATTATCTGCAGCATCGATCACCAGTGGGCTCATTCCACCGGGCAATCGACATCAGAAATGGTTAAGGCCGAGCTCGCTTAGTGGCTGTGACCGACGAGCGAGCAGGGAGCGCCATTACAGTTGATAGGTTTGGGGTCAATAAACCACCAGTGCATGGTGACCCACGCGCTGACGCCGGGGAACTTGCAGCCCGAGTTGGCACACCAGTTCCAGCAGAACACGCTCTCCGGGAAGGGACCCTCAAAAGGACCGATCGGTTCCGTCTGAGAGGCAAGAGGAATGGTAAGGTCTATGCATTCCGTTCACGACGATGAGAAGCCGAATCGCAGCGTACCCACTCCCAGTGAGGCACGTTGAAGAGGATGGCATTGATGGTGCCCTTGGTCGAGTCGTACATCGGCTGCACAGGTACCAGCGTGGACGCGTTCCAGGTGCTCTTGCCGGGACCAGCAAGATCGTAGGCCCAGTGAATGCCCATCTCGGGAATGCAGTTGCCAGCCACCCAGCCGAGGGAGAGGGCCTTGGTCGCGTTGAGAGCGATCGGGAAGAATCCGTTGATCATCAGGCGATCGCCGATCAAGTCGGGCGACTTCTGGCCAGAGCACATCAGCTTGGGATCGCGCGTGGTGATGAATACGTCGTAGTGCGTGTCGTCCACCTTGTGCCAGAACCCGGTCTGCACCAGGTTCGGTGGGATGTACCCGCTAACACGAAGGCCGAAGCCTGCATTGCCCGCATTGTAGTCAAATTGCCGGAGTTCACACCGAACCGGAGTTGTTACAAGGAAACACATAGTTGACGGCCAGAAATAACTCAAAAGTTCAGGGAGAGGAGATAGAGGGGAACAACGTACCAGCAAGTTGGCCCGCAGCGGTGTAGTAGAGCATGACTGGGGAGGTGCTGGAGGGACCCGACGAAGAGGAGGCGTAGGCGAAACCGTAGGTCGAGTTGCATGTGCCTGACAGGCGCGCCCAGCCCTCGCTGGTGGCGTCGGCGGCCGTGAGCGGCTGGTCTTTGAAGATGAGGAGCGTGCGGACGAGGCGGTCCCCGAAACCCTGCGCGGGCACAACAGCGAGGGTCACCACCAGGAGGAGGCCCACGACGAGGGCAGAGACGCTAAGCTGTCGAGAAGTAACGCGAGACATTGTGTGCTTTGTGTGTCTGCTGTGCAGTTGTAGTCGGGGTAGCAGCTTTATCTTGTGGAACAAATTGGGAAAGGAATGCAGCTCGACTTCTCCGTTCGGCCGAGTCTACAGGCTCAAGCAGGATTGGGCCAAAGAACAGGGCTTATCCTCCAATCACAATTATTCGTTCTGTATCAGTTTGAAAAGTCGTGGAAATTTATAAACTCGTGCGTTTTTCCCTTACGTATGCACGCTACACGTAAGGGAAGGAGATCGTTCTCTTGATTCTCGGGTAGGTGTGGCTTGTTGAATTAGAGTGAACTGGTGGCTTCCTTGAGGACGAGCGAAGGTGTGAGGAGTGAACCTGAGCAAAGCTGATGGTGACCGTCACTGGCGGTTGCGCGAAGCGAATATTCAGCGGCCGTCCTATTTGTGCCCGTAGTACACATTTTTCAGATTTCAACGCTCAAATTTTCAAACTAGTTTGAAAAATACGTAAACATTACGAATTGTAGGACATCTTAATCAAATTTGGAGGAAAGAACACATCACTAAAAGTTCGCACGAGGTTGGGCTGGAAGGCGCAAAGGAAAGTTTGTGGTAGAGCCTAGCAGCAGAAAAAGAGGAGAGAGCGTCGACCACGCACATAATCCTTCGTGTGTGCTCGCACAAAGCATCGAAGACGAAAGACCAGAGAAGACACACGACACGCGAAGAACCAAACGCGGGAGAAACCTTCCGAGTGAAGAAACGTCAAACACTCACAAACGAGAAGAAAGATGCAGAAGCAGCAGATGCATAGTGAACTTGGCGAAGGGGGCAAGTCGACCAACCCTCGCATCGAGCACGTGGTTGTGCTCATGCTTGAGAACAGGTTCGCTTCTCCCCATTTCCCTCTCTTTCCCTCAGACTCATTCTCTATCTTCGTTTTCGCTTTCGTTCTTTCTTGGCCATCGCTTTCGTTCTTTGCTGTACTTGTCGTCATCCTCATCTACGTCCCGGCCCACCCCGCAGGTCATTCGACCACATGTTAGGTACGCCGGCGAGGGATCGCCTTTCATTTTCTCCGCCAATGGAAGGCGGAGCCTGACCACTGTAAATGGTCCGCGTAAACAGGATATTTGAAGTCAGTCAACAAGAATGTCGACGGAGTCACCGGCCTGGAGAGTTGTCCGTTCGACCCGCAGGACCTTTCCCTGGGTTCAGTCAAGGTGCTGTTCCGTGTGCTTTTTTGTCCTTGTGTCGGTCATGACCGGCGCGTTCGAGTGCTGGCGGTGTAGACTGATCCTCGGTAATCTCTGCAGGTGACGAGCAACGCTCCCTATATAGCGGTAGTGGACCCTAGCCACAGTTACGCAGGCACTAAGCAACAGGTACGAGCGCACCTTGTGTGTGAGGAGGAAGGTCTTGCGGCTTGACTGTTTTCCGCTTGTCACTGGCGCTCAGGTGTTCGGCTATGGTCCTGTCAAGGCGCCTGCTCCGATGAACGGGTTCGTCAAGAACTATGCTGAAGAGGGCGATCCTGCCAGGGGGGCCGATATCATGCAATGTTTCCATCCTGAGACACGTACGCACGCATACCTCGCTCTGCTGGTTACCTCGCGAACATTCAAAATGTGACCTTTTATCGGCAGTTCCTGCGTTGAGCACGCTGGCCACTGAGTTCGCTGTGTTTGATCGCTGGTATAGCTCCCTTCCCGGGCCCACACAGCCCAACCGGTACAATACTCGCTGTTTAGTTTATCTCGGTTGTCGTACTGATGGTCTAACATGAGCCACTTCTCCCTGGTTCACTAGAATGTACCTGCACACGGCCACATCGCATGGCCTCACCGGAAATCCTCCGTTGGAGCTGGCGGAGGGAATGCCCCAGCGTACCATCTACGATTCGTACGTTCGCTTGCTATCACTCTGAGAGCACGGCGTTGGTTGCGTCTGACCATACTTTTGCTGTCTTCTAGGCTGTACGATGCAGGTGTGGACTGGCGGGTGTACTTCCACGATTTGCCTTCCGTCCTTCTGCTGAGGAACATGCGCGATCTCAAGTATTTCGGCAGGATCGAGTTCTTCGATGACTTCTACGACGCAGCTGCTAAGGGCGATCTGGCTGCTTACACCTTCCTCGATCCTCGCTGGTTCACGTTCCTAGAATGGCCTGCTTCCGATCAACATCCTCCTCACGATGTTAGGCAAGGTATGTGGAGACAGACTTACCTCGTTTTCTGGGCTATCATCCCAAGTTTAGCTCCTTTGCTTCTTCTTCAGGTGAGTATCTCCTGGCCAAGGTCTACCAGGCTCTGCGCAACGGACCTAAGGTACAAACTATTCACGGCAGCATTGTTACGTGTTTGTAACGCTGGTTTGATGGGTGGAACGTAGTGGAACAGCACTCTGTTCATTGTCACCTATGACGAGCATGGCGGTTACTGGGATCATGTGCCCACGCCTCTCAACGTGCCTCCGCCTGACGACGTGGTACGTGCCTCAGTCGGGAGCTACTGTATTAGAAGGATGTTAACGCGTTCATGACTGCTATGGCGGCGCCAACACAGCCCAACGATGAAGGATTCAAGTTCGACAGGCTGGGCGTGCGCGTGCCTGTTGTGATGGCCTCGCCCTGGATCAACAAGAACACTGTCATCCATGAGCCCGCCCAGGCCCACTATGAGCACTCGTCGGTTCCGGCGACACTGAAGAAGCTGTTCAACCTGCCTCAGTTCTTGACGAAGAGAGATGCCTGGGCTGCCACCTTTGAGCACATCGTCAACCAGAGGTGAGTCTGCATACCTTTACCTGCTATCTCAGGTGTTGTGCTGGTTCACCTGCTCACGTACGTGTTCAGGAGCACTCCTCGCACAGATTGCCCTACGTCACTGCCCGTACCACAGGACCAGACATTGCTTGCAAAGTGGGAGAGGTACTCAGGTACCACTGCGAAACCCTCATTCCTGCTACGTAGTTGCGTATCCTCTAACGTGGGAAATCGTATCACTGCGTAGGCGGCAGAATCACTCTTGAGGGGATTGAAGAAGGTGTGGAGAGCGATGCCATGAGCAAGGATCCCATCACCGACCTTCAGCGAGAGTGGATCTGTATTGCTCAGGGCCTTGACGATCCCGCAACTCCTCACGCGTGCGTACCCTAAACCTTCGAAGCTGGCTGCACACAGCAAACAACTCACAGTGAGGGTATCAATGTTCACAGATGGTTGGGCATACTGGAGGAGCAGATGATGGAGAACGAGCACCAGGGTGCCATCTTCGTCCAGAAGCAGGTCCTTAAGTTTTTCGAACGCCAAAAGGCGCAGCTCGAAAAGGAGAAGAGCAAGTCGACTGACCAGCAGCAGTAGCCATGCGCATCAGAGAATGCTGTGATACGCAGCTCAACCGAGAACGCCTGGTATGTGTGTGTTGAAGCCGCCATCGATATCGAGGGTTGTAAGCCCACGATACTGGCGTTGTTGAGAGTTTGTACGATGGTAAAAGTTATAGACAGGATGTCAACTGCTTAGGGGATGCCAGGGATTCCTGTGGGGGTCTTGGTCTTGTAGGTCCGGTACTGATCACCGAAGAACTCCACCAAGGTTGTCTCCTCGTAGGCGATTCTCTCATGGAAGAACTTCCACGACGCCACAGCGAAGGCCTGTAATGAATGGAAAGGCATAAACGCTCAGCTCGAGTGATGACAAAGGCCAAAGAAAGCGGGCGGTACCGCAGTGCAGAGAGGGTTGAAGAGCACAACCTGCGTGAGCACAGACCACCAGAACCAACCGAAGTAGCCCGGGTGCCTCACGTATCTTTTGGGCATAAGGAGGCAATGCCGCTGATTAGCCTACTGAACGACGCAGAGTCCAATGCTTATAACTTAAATCATGCGTACTGGTAGATGCCCTCAGTAACGAGCTTGTGCTCGGGCCTCTTGCTCTCGGCGATCTCATGCGTGAAGTTGTGGGCGGCAGTGACCAGCGCAGCCAAGCGAACACCTACGTCCAATCGTATCAGGTCCAGGGTTAGTGTACGCACAAGGAACCGCTGCGTTCGGTGAATCGCGTTTTATTTCTTTATTTTATCTTGTTAGTTAAATTGCTAAATCAAATATTATCCTAATTATATCTATTGTTATATTTTAAAAATAATAATAATAATAGAGGAAAACTGAAGTCGTGCCTTGGCCAAAGATGGTGCCGAGGATGCCGAGGAAGATGACGGGCCAGAAGGTCTTGAGGCCCGGGAACAAGTAGAGCTCGATGAAATACTCCACGAAGGAAGCCGCCATGGCCACATTGAACTCGAAGCTGTGATTGATCAGGAACGCTGAATACATGAAAATGCATATCGGCATTAGTTGCCATTATCACATCAACTCTTTCCAATTTGATTCAATTTAATTACTTGAATAAATGGCCCTATGGAAAAAATCTTTTACAAATGATTTAATTGATTTCAAAAAATAATGACCTTGGCAACCATTTTTGTAGAGAAAAAAGAAGACACGTACATTCGGCCGAAAGGAGCTTGGGGTTGAAGAGGGCCACGCATAGGAACTCGGAGAAGTGGAAGAAGCCGAGGAACATGAGGTACCAGCCCAGCGCCCACAGCGAATCCGAGAAGAAGGCCAGACCGGCTCCGAAGCCGAATGCCAGACCCACCAGGCAGCCCAGCACGGCGATCATGCCATTGCCCTGGCGTGTGAATAATTGATTCTCTTCAATATATTTCTTCCACATTCTTTCAATGTTTCCTTCCCTCTACTTGATTTGATCTCTCCACTGTTGCCGTGACTGAAGGCGTGCTGGTGAGGAGGCCAAACTTGTCAATTACAAAAAAACAATTCATTTTCAGCTAATTTGAATTTAATTCAATTAACTTTTCGCAAACGATTTGAAATTCACAAAAATTTGCCAAATTGATCTAAAAAGAAAAGAAAGGAAATAAAAAGAAAAGTAATAAGATTTGGTGAAGGAGGAGCGTCTCCGGCAGCACAGGGGGAGATGAAGAAACAGAACAATAATAATAAGCAGACGGCGACCACGCCACGCGGCGCGAGAGGACGCTCACAGGCCTCCTCGCCGGCAGGCAAGGCCAGCCCTGCTCCATCTTCTTCTTCCTCTTCTTCTTCGCCGGCCGCAGCGAAAAAATCCGCTCCGTCACCATCTGCGAAATCGCCGGCGGGTGAATCGAAGCGAGGGAAGGGCAGCGGTGAATGGAAGGCCAAGGTCTTCTCGTCCGAGGGCGGCCGCACACCCCAGGAGGTGGCCGAGGAGGAGGAGCGCCTACGCCGGGAGATCCAGGCCCTCTTCAAGAAGGAGGGTTTCAAGTTCGATCCTGTCGCTGCGTTGCCGCCAACTTCATCTTCATCTTCTGCATCGTCTTCATCTTCAACCAAGAATAAGAAAAAGATGAGCGGAGATGAAAATCAGTCCAGAGATGAAGAGGAAGAAGAGGGAGATGGAGAGGAGGGAGAAGAAGAAGAAGTGGATGAGGACGACCTTGATCTTGACGCGGGTGAAAAAGAGGACGACGAAGTGGAGTGGGACGAGGAGATCGAGTGGGACGAAGACGATTGGGAGGACGGCGACGATGACTTTGACGAGGACGCGATGGACGGGTTTGGAGAAGAAGACGAAGATGAAGAGGATGAAAGCGACGAGGAGGCTGAAGAGGACAAAGGCGAAGAAGAGAACGAAAACGACGACAGCAAGAACGAAAGCGACAGTGATGATGAAGAGGAAGAAGAGGAAGATGAAGATGAAGGACATACTATGCAAGTTGAAACGGGAGAAGCCATGGAAGAGGAGGCAGAGGATAAGGAGGCAAGCGCCAAGACTCAGCGAAAGGCGGGTGCTGCTTATCGAGGCCGAGGACCACTTGCGGATTCCCTTGATGCTTTTGAAGCTGCACTGATCAACATGCATGATCTGCTGTCCAAACAGGGTACTCTGACCATCCTCAGCTTATTTACAGCTGCATTCCTGATCGTGCAGGGTTTACTTGGCACCCAGATAAACGAAGCAACTTGCACAAAGTTGTCAGCACGTTGTCGATGGCGCAGAAGGAGAAGTTCCTTGCCCAAATGGCCAAGCTGTCGCTTCACACAGTCAAGGTCATCGACAAAACGCTGCAACTCAAGCAGGTAAATGAATGCTGGTCATTTATGTCTAGACATTGCTCACTCGTCTTCCTGGGCAGGATACTCACCGGGCGGTGAGCGAGAAGTTTGATCTGCCAAAGTTGCCCAGTGAACTCATGCCACCGGTCGAGGACGCTCTGGATGTCCTTTTCCAGGTCCGAATCGCTGTTTCTCCATTAAAGATATTCACTTGTATCTGATTACGTTTCCTCCTGATCAGGACTTGCGTAAGGATACTCAAGCACAAGGCTTTGTTGAAAACGAAGAGAAGTGGGTGCAGTCTGGTCTGTGGTACCGAATCAAGAAGGAGACGCAAAGGTCATGGACGGTGAGATGAACCTGAGCATACACAGCTGCTTGGATTCCCACACTCATCTTAGACTACTTCAGGTGTACGCCAATGCCACAAATGACCAAGTGCAAAACAAGAAGACCAAAGGAAAGGCGCAGGCGAAAGCAGGCGATGAAGAAGAGCCTACGTTTGAGCAGATATACATGAGACAGATAACGGAAGCCCTAGCCGACGAGCTCGATGACCTGAAGGATCGAGAAAAGATTGAAGAGGACGAGAGCAAGATCACGCTGCTGGTCCATTGCCTGCAGGGTGGGATGAGCTTTTACAGCGACCTGGAGAAGTCGCTCTGCGTCCAGGGATGGAACCGAAAGAATGGAGGCAAGCCGACAAAGGGATTGCAGAAGGTGCAACAGGAGCTGTACTAGAGCGAGGGAACGCTACCCAACATCAACACCAACAACAAATACATCCCCTTCGTCACTCGTAAACGCTGCTCTCTGCTTCTACCATGTTACGCGGTATCTCCTCGCTGTCGACACCTATGTCCATGAACTCGCGGCTGTCGCGGTACCTAGACTTTCCTTTCAAGATACAAAGGTAGGTAAAAGGTAAGCCCTTCTTTCTCGCAAGTCAAACCAGCTTGTGTGCGTCACACAGAGGGAAAGTCAAGCCCGTCAACAAGGAAAGGTCAGCCTTTGGACCCCGCTCGTCTGCCTGTCGACCGAGGAAAGGAAGGACTGAATCTCGACGGGAGGATTTGTGGACAGCTTCACAGTCCATCGCTTCCGCCTCTACCTCTTCACGTCTTCGCCTCTCTTTCTTCAGCATCTCTTGATTGTCAACCTTTATCTCTCTCTCTTTCACTCCACAAATGTACAATTCAGGTGGTCACGCGACCAAGTCATCCGCCGACCCCTCCGGCAAGATCAGCGACGACTACGCAGCTATGATGGCGGCCTTGCCTCCGCCCTACCCATCACCTCTTTACAACAGCGGCGATATCAGCTCGCCCGGGCGAACGATGCGACTGCCCACAGGCAACTCGCCGCTTGTTCCGCCTCCGCTCAACGGCGGCGCTGGCCTTCCTCCGCCCATCCTCAATTCACCGCTGGTGATGAAGTCGCCCACCGTTATGACGTCGAGCAACAACAGCTACGCTACATCCTCGCCGCATCTCCCTCCTCCCCTGAACGACACAAGCGTAGGCAGCCCGAAGCCGCCCTCCTCCAAAGGGCACTCGCGAAGCCGCTCATCTGATGCGAAGGACAAGGAGTCACAGCTCGCACGACTGGCACGCGATCGGTCGGGTACCGATCAACAGGATTCCGGGTCCACAACGCCCACGACGCCGAAGAAGGCGAAGGAGGGCAAGCGCACCTTCTTCGGCCTCAAGAAGCAGTCCAAGGATCTCAGTAGGGACAGCAGCAGAGATAACAGCAAAGAGATGAACAGCTTGGAGTTATCGAGCGAGTTGGACGAGAATAGCGTGATGACTGGTTCGGGCACCCTCACGGCGCCTGTGCGCTCGCCCAACTCTGCGTCGGCCGCCACCTCGGGCTCGATGACGCCGGTGGGCAAGACCACTCTTCGCAATGCGTCGCCAGCCTTCATGGCCGCGCTCGACTCGAGCTTCATGCGGCGTTCATCGTACATTGAACTGGTGGATAAGGGAATTGTGCGCGAATGGAACGATCCGCCTGTGGGCGCCGGTGGATCTTCCGGCTCGCACGCTCCGATCACGCCAACAGCGGCCACACCATCACCCGAAATACGAAGAATGAGCGTATCGGGAAGCCAACCTGCCGTACCTGTGCCGAGCGGTCAGTCGCGTGCTGCGCTTGTTGTGCCTTCCGTTCTGGATGGCGGCTGGCACGTTGAGCGTGGCTCCTCCGCGGTACATTCCTCATCAATCTAACTAACGCAAGGCGATGGTCTCATCATGACATTCACCTCATTCAGGACTTCGTCGAAGGTGCCTACAATGCGCTTGAAGAGGATAACAGCTGCAGCCCTTACTACAAGCTTTATTACAACGGCAAAGGTACTGAGCTGACCAGTGTCCGTGAGTGTAGATAGAACTTCGGTTGCTTGCCTATGGACACTCACTCTGCATGGGCCTGTCCGTTGTGTTCGCCCAGACCACACAAACTATTGGGGTGTTGACTTACGTATCGGGCCGGTTCTCGTATCTGTTGCTCCTACGCAGCCGCGATACGGAACGAATAGAACCACAATCGAGTCAGTCGCCACGTTCAGATCAGCTCAGCGGCTACTTCCGGGAGCCACTGGCCAGCGAAGGTGCGCAATCACTTTCCGACGAACACTTTTCCATGAACTTACGTCTGTCTCGGATTGCAGGATGTTTGGCTTTACAGCGAATGACGCGCGTAACATCGTTGTTCACCGCTGCCTTGTACAGAGCAAATTCGTACGAACTCCTGCATGTTCCTCTCGCGTGCTCTGAGTACTTACATTCGTACGAACTCTCGCTGCGACGGTATCACCCTCAGGGCTCCAAGCAAATCTTTGTGCGCAGCTCCGCTGACAAGAACAACCTGCTTAAGAGCCTTGCCGTGGCGTGTGCTCCAATGGGATTTCTAGTGCGTATCACACTCGATCTGTGATGGATGCTCCGAATGAGTGCTAATGTACTTGTTATGCAGCCCGAGATTCAAGATATTAAGTTCAAGAAAGTTGAGATAGGTACTCCTCATATTCATTCTCTTTGCACACTTGTTGCGGTGCTCATAGTCAGACAACAACAGAGGTTACAGATGATCTGATGAAGATGGAGCGATCTCACTTTTCATCAGACTATAAGTTCGGAGTTCTCTACTACAAGAAGGGCCAGACTGAAAATGAGATGTTCTCCAATGGTATGAATCCTCTGCGGACCTGTCACAACTTCCCTGCGTTCTTGAGCACATTGCCTGTTGACTACAGAGTCAAGCCCAGAGCTGGAGAAGTTCCTGAACTTCTTAGGCAATCGAATCACTCTCAAGGGCTGGACAGGATTCTCTGGTGGACTTGATGTCAAGAGTGCGCTAACCCTGCCCCTTGCCCGAGAATGAGCGTTGGGCTCACCACTATCTTGCTCTGCACCCAACCACAGCGGACACGACGGGCATACACTCAGTCTTCACGAACTTCCGAGAGCTGAACCTCATGTTCCACGTTTGCACTCTACTTCCGTTCTTCCCCAAGGATCCACAGCAACTTGAGAGGAAACGGCATATTGGTTCGCTCTTGACTCTTCCTCTTCTCCTCCTGAAATACTCATACCTCAGTTACTTGACAGGTAATGACATCGTGGTGATCGTGTACGTGGAGCCGGGCGCAGTGTTCGATCCGTGCATGATGAAAACTCAATTCAATCGTACTTCACCATTTGCTTCATATACCTTGTGAATTTGTGGTATCTAAGCGCAACCTCTACTCTAGACATCTACGCCATAGTATCTGTGGATCCCAACGATCAGTCAGTCCAACTAGAGTTTGCTGTGAAGCAGGGCGTTCGTCCATTCGGACCGCAGCTGCCGCCCGTCCAGCGCTTCTATCTTGATTCCACTTTCAGAGAATTTTTCTTCACTAAGCGTATGTGTACTCTGATCCCCGACATCAGAAGTGATGACTCACAATTCCACATCAACTCAGTCATCAACAGCGAGCGGTCTGCTTTGAAGGCTACAGTGTTTGCGCAGAAGCTGGAGCACACGAGGAAGAAGCTGCTCGAGGCTGTTGTTGACAGGATCCAGAAGACCAAGTGATGATGACTCACGCAGGGAACGTGTGCCTACTTGGCTGATCGCTTTGGATTCTTCGTCTACTCTCAGGCACAAAGCCACTTCACTTCCCTTTATTCGATGTCCAGCCAGCATTCACGCATCACGACTTGGCGCTTCTCACTCTCTGCTGGAATGGACGCAGTGGACTCTCCTGTACACAGCACATCCCCTCCCACACACTCGTCAAACTTTTCTTCCAACGGCGATACCTTCTTCTCCCATCTCCCACGCTGCTCTTGTCATGTTTACTCTTGTGGCAATTTCCCAATGGTCATCAGTTCAGCTTCTACTTGGTTTTGGTCACCCTTCTTTCACAATTATCTGATTTTCCTCTTACACTACAAGAACAGACACAGTATAATCAAGCAAGTTGCTGAACTTTGTGTTAAAGTACAATAATTTAAATCTACTTTTTTTGATTCTTTTATCTAGAACAATGTTCCACAATTTTATGAAATTAAATAGAAAATTAAGGAATGAGGTTAAAATGTCACCAATCATCACCATATTGAGTTTAACTTAAAATCTTAAATAGTGGTGCAAATAGTTTTGCTGCTGTGGGGACATGCCAATGTGGGAGTGTGGGGAGGGTGTTGTAGTTGTTGAGAATAATAATAAAATATATTCATAAATTTCCCAACTAATATAGGCTGCAACGGTCGGCTTGACCGTTGCAGCTACAAAGGGAAAAGGGAGGGAAATCCTGGGGAAAATCCCAGGAAATCCTTGCTGACGTGGCACCGGCCTATTGGCCGGTGAGCCACTCAGCCTGGGGAGTGCAGGAGAGATGGGGCCTGGTCCCCTGGCTCTCCTACACCAACTCAGTGTTCCCCATCCTCATCCCTCCACACAATGGACCCACGAGCTATGTTGGTAACCTCCCTTCAGAAGGAGATCACTGCCCTTGTCCAACAACTACATTCCTCTTCCCTCCCACTTAAAGACGAGGCAGCCACAGCACCTCTTGACAGAAGTGACATGCAGGGACAAGAACCACCCCCAACCACGTCTTCGTCCATATTAAACTTGTCATCTTCAGCGTCTTCACAAAACGCGACGGCAGACCTGTTGCAGGAAAAACTGTGTGTGCTATTTGCTCTCCAAAAGGAGACGTTGGAGATGGAGAGGAAGGCCACCCAGGAGGCGGCACGCCTGCACGCTGAACTGGACCAACTAAGAACCCAACTACTCCACGACGGGCAGACCCAAGTCCGGACGTTTGACGACACAAAACGAAGACCCAACATGGGGCAGTTGCCACCTGAGCTGGTGGACATGATCCTGGCGCACATCGGACGATGGAGTTAAGTCCGATGTGACGATGTGACTTCGTTCACTCCGTGCCGCCTGGTGTGTCGTCAGTGGAATCATTGTCTCCTCCATCAGGCCCGCGAACTTCATCACAACCACAAAGTTCAACTCCGAGCCGCGCGCAAGGGGTACGCGGCAAGGGTGGCGTGCGCAGGTCTTCTCAACCATCTGCAGTGGGCGCGCGATCACGGCTGCCCGTGGGACCACACGACCTGTGCGGCAGCCGCTGCCGGAGGCCATCTCGAGGTGTTGAAGTGGGCGCGCGACAACGGCTGTCCGTGGGACCATACGACCTGTGCGGCGGCCGCTGCCGAAGACCACATCGAAGTGCTGCAGTGGCTGCGTGCCGAGGACTGTCCGTGGGGCAAGGCGACTGCCACGAACGCGGCGCGGACCGGCCATCTCGAGTTACTTCGATGGGTGATCGAGAATGAATGTCCGACGGAGAGGAACGGGTCCAATAGTGTCTGCTCGGCGGCTGCCAGCGGAGGTCATCGCCAAGTGATCGAGTGGGCCAGAGCACATGGATTCAGATGGGACGAGACGACATGCAGTGCGGCGGCGGCCATCGGCAACTTGGAGCTGCTTCAGTGGCTGAGGGCCAGCGGATGTCCGTGGAACTTGGCTACATGCGCAGAAGCCGCGCGAAACGGCCATCTGGAGGTGCTACAATGGGCCCGGGCCAATGGATGCATGTGGGACTCGTTCATCTGCGCCCAGGCCGCCCAGGGAGGCCATCTCGAGGTGCTGAAGTGGGCGCGTGAGCAGGATTGTCCCTGGGACTCGACATGCTGGTCGATGGCAGCTAGCCAGGGGCATCAGGACGTTCTAGAATGGCTGCATGCGAACGATTGTCCAGATTCGGAAGAACCATCCTTGATCGAAGTGGCAAGGGAAGGCCAACTCGAGATACTTCAATCAAAGTATCTCAACGCGCAGCCTCACCGTCCTGATATCTGTGCTGCTGCCGCAATGGGAGGGCAGTTAGAGACGCTCAAGTGGCTGCGGCAAGCTGGGTACACTTGGGACTGGCAGACTTGTACCCAGGCAGCCCAAGAGGGACACCTCGATATCCTGCAGTGGGCGCGTATGAGCGGCTGTCCCTGGGACGTGATGCCTGAGGCCCCGCGATGGAGTAGGAGGTCTTCGATGACGTGCAATGCCGCAGCTCGAGGCGGCCATCTCGATGTACTGAAGTGGGCGCGCGCTCACGGACACACGTGGGATGAGCAGACATTCCTCTACGCAGCCAGAGCCGGCCATCTGGCCATGGTCAAGTGGGCCTTTGATCATGGGTGCCCGTGTAGCCCAGACTTGTGTGCTATCGCCGCGGAACAGGGGAACCTCGACATGCTCAAGTGGGCTTCTCATGTCTATGGCTTCGATTGGGACGAGAACGTTTGCTCTCACGCTGCACGCGGTGGCCACCTCGTGATGCTCAAGTGGCTGCGCGCCAACGGGTGTCCGTGGGACAGTTGGACGCCCGTGTGCGCGGCGGATAAGGGCCACCTGAAGGTGCTACAGTGGGCTGTGGACAACGGATGCGAGTGGGATCCTCTCTCCATTCTCCGTACGCCGGCCTTGAAGTCAACCATCAAGGAATGGGTGCGTGCTCATCCTGACTACCAGCGGCGCATTCAGGATCTTCCGTCTCTGCCCTTGGGTAGAGAATGATGTAGCCTCATCATCACCAACAACTACAATGATGAGGCCATGTTTGCTCAACCATGATCCCCAAGGTTCGCCCGATGTGGTGATGGTTTAGGTGGCTCGCAAGGGATTGGTCGCCAGTCAATGTAACACCACTGCACCTGTGTTAAAGGGTTTTCTCTGACTTAGGGCAGTCTGCGGGACTGGAGGTCTGTGGGAAGTAAGTCCGAGTGAACTGCAGAGAACTTAAATATTCTGCCATTGGTTGGAAGGTTAAGATAAGGGTTAGCTTTCCTTCCCCCTCCCTTGTATAAGTCCTACTCTGTCATATACTATTCCTTACGCGCCTCTAGTGTTCACCGTTCAACATCAGGTACCTCATGTTCGGCTCTTCTTAACATGCAACTGACTTCATTTGAAGTTAAAGTGAAGAAGAATGTGCGACGATCTAGTGGATTGCCTTGACTGCTGTAGCTGCGTGTGCTGTAGCTGTGCTTATCTCTGCTGTTGCTACAACGTGATGGAGACGAATGTACAGCCGGAGGAGCGCGACCGTTGTTGCCCGAGGAGTTGTTTCATGCAGAAGAATGACTACTTCTGCTGCCTTCTCTACTGGCCCTTCATGGCCTGTCTTTCGAATGGCAAGCCTTCTGATGTGGCGCCGTAGCAGCAGACCACTTCATCATTGTATGGTAATGAATCTTGTCCTCTTTTTCGTATCCTTCACAAGAGGAACCTATACCACTAGGGGAACCTTGTTACAGACCTGACCATAGGTACATGCCTTAGTTAACATGGGGCGTCACTGCAGAGTCAATGTCAATGCGGACAGAGCCACTCCAGGAATGGAGAGTGAGGAAGTTTCCTCAACTGTTCCCATTCTAAACACACCACATGCTAAAGCTCCTTGATGGACCTTTCCCTCTTGCCGATGACTTGCTTCAGGCCCAGGAGCATGCTCATGGCAGAGTGATCAGGCATACACTCTGGCGTGCTGCGCAGGTCGTCCACTCGCCACCAGTCAGGACAGCAGCCAAGAAAGGCATCAGCAATGAATGAGAAGATGGCCTTGTGGCTCCCTGCATCTGAAGGGGAGGCCTCCATGTAGTGAAAGTCCCACTCCTTGGCCAAACTCCTATGTTTGTTAAAGTAGCTTAGTGCATGTCAAGCTTGTTGGGGATGGTGAAAGCATACCTTCCCTTTTCTTCAGATACTGCCCTGCTGAGGCTTCCCTTGACCTTGTTTGCTACCAATATCAGCACAATATCGGAGGTAAAGCGGCAGCGAGAAATCCTGCAGAGACGACAAGAGAAGGTGAGTGCCAACATTCCCACTCTCTGGAGGAACACTATGAGCAACCTATGTGCATGTTTAATGAAGGTCTTGGAGTTGATGAAGGAGTGCTCGTCTGTCACATCATAGAGAACCATGATGGCAGCAGTGGATCGTGCCCAAGCATCATAGTTGCACAGAGTGGGTAGCTGATCTCTTTGCCAGGCCTGCATCTGGGAATGTACCGTCAGCAAAGCGAGAACTGTGACATGAATGTTCAGTACTTCTTGCATGTATGCTGGTGTACCACAAAGCGCTTGCCCCGCCTACTGATGACCCTTTTGGCGCCTTCGGATGCACTTTCAAAGTAACTCTGCATCAAGATCGACTTGCCTGAGCCCCTGAAGAGCAGAACAGCGCAAGTAAGCTACTTTCTCCAGTCCCCAACTAGCTGTCACCCTTTTGAACCTTGCACCAAGGATAACGACTCTGCAACCCCAATCCAAGCGCTTCTCTGGTGTATCTGGCGTCCATCCATTCTCCACTTGGTTCCAAGTCCTATCAAGTGACGACGTTAATGGGCACCCACTCATGGTGGAGTAACATGCTGGACGTGGATACCTGTAACGGGGAAGAGCCTTGGTGAGCCACGATACATAGGCTGCTTTCCATGCTCCTGGCCTGTGTGCTGCATGTTAGTTCAGCAAAGAACATGAAGAGAATGTGTGTTGTTGTGTTCAGATAAGAGTACTCAGATGGAACCTGCCAGTCACTCCTACCAAACCGACGCCACAGCAAGTCATCACTTGCAGCACGTGCAAGTACTCGACACACCTGAAAGGCAAAAGAGGCAGAGGTTACACTATTCCTGCTGGAGTGTGTCCCTGGGAGGGACAGTTGAACTTACCATGGCTACAAGAAGAAGATCTACAGGACCGAGGAAGGACAAGATGTTTATCACTAACTCCTATTGGTGTGTGTTGTAGTTGTTGTGAAGAAGAGTCCAGATGTGTTGACACAAGAAACGTACCGTGGGCATTTCACAAAGGCCAGGTATCCTGCGCATCCTCCTTGTGCCTGTGAAGCGCTGGCTCAGTTTCTTGACGAAGGACATGTCTCCCGTTTCTGTCTTGCTCACCTGGTACTTCAATTCTAGCGGCTAACCCTCCCTTGCTAGACTGCTGTTCCTCAGTTGCGGTGTGTGAATAATAGGAGTTTATTGCAGCGACACAAGTGAGCGCTGATTTCGGTCGAACTTCTTTCAGTTACTCTCTTGCAACAAACAAGCTCGTTCCTATCACAACCATGACCAAGACTTCCACACGAATGTTCCATCCGTTTCTATCCCACAAGACTTGGATCTCTTTGACTGCTGAGTTATAAAGAGTTAATAGATTTCTCTAACTTACACGCCAACATCAAGCATATGTTTCAAGGAAGAAGATGATGAGGAAGTGACAAACCCTAAGACTTTCCTCCAGATTCACAATTGTCAGCAAGGAACAAGACATGTTGAGCACTCACCCATCGGCGCCCCTTGATGCAGAGAAACTGGCTGTCTGCTCCATGCCTGATATCCTGCCACAGCAACTAGGCCTGATACTTCAGCCTCTTGTTCAGCTGCTTTCTTCTCTTCATCGCCTTCCAATACCATAACGCAGCGGAAGACCAGATAGAGTACCTTGAATGGGGTTCAGAGCGCCGCAAGACAAGGTGGTTACCTCATGTCCCTGTAGTACAGCGCAACAAGAAGAATGAATTGCTGATCTCGTGGTTCCAGCTTGATAGTCTAACGATAGGCAAAGAAACGGGCATCCTCTTGGATGTTCAGGCAAAGAAGGCACGGTGTTGCGTTGCATTGGTTTGAGCAGCGGAGAGTTGAGCAGTGAGCTCATCCCTGCGCGTAACATCGGTGGTGACCTGCAGAAGCCGCGCCAGCAAGTTGGCCTTTCCTTCGTAATGTTCAGCCTTGAGCGGATGACGGCTTGGTAGCAATGCTTCCACAACGACTTCCATAGGCTCCAGAAGGCGCAAGCCTGCTTCGATCTGTTTCCGAATGGCGGTTCGCTGGTCCTCATTCATGGGTGCTACGGTGGCTGATGCTGCTCCGTTTGACTTTGGTGTCTCCTTGAGCGATGGCAGACGTGCATCAAGCTTCTTGCGTAGGAGCGATCCATGAAGCATGTAGAGCTGAAGGAGGAGGTAGTGATGGCCGTGCATCAGTTTACCTGCGTATTCTGAAACGATATCTTCCAGTCGCTGCAGAGCGGCGCTTATGTCTTGAGACGTTGCCAGCGCTGCGTGGGCCTCTTCAAACTTGGCAACAAGGCCACGCTCCACTTCTTCGATTGTAGCTTCATACCCAACTTCATGTCCGCACGCTGGGTTATCGCATCGCCAGCGATCCTCCTCCTTCTCGATCGTGGTCTGCGTAAGAGGCAGCGGGATGAGCTGGCCCTTATTGCAGCTCTTGCACGGATAAGCACGTAGGTGACATTCTGAATGCATGTGAGGATGAGGCACAATTAGCCAAAGATATACAACCAACTCCTACGGACTGTACCTGTAAGATCAGAACAACGTGAACATCCACAGACAAAGACTTTGCTCTGGTAAAGCTCGCGTTGGCGTATCTGCGTTGGGAGTAAAGGATTCCTGTGGAGCAGGGCGAAGGTCAGTCATTTCGATCTGACACGCACATGGATGAGCCAGACTAGATTGAGATTAGATACCCTAAATACGACCAGGTTATCTCCTGGCCGGCTGTTATCGGTTCAAGCGCGAGCATCCGCAGACGATGGCCTCGGGCTCGGTGCATTGCGTTCTCGCGACAGCTAGGGTGATTCCATAGGTTAGAACAATGTGCGATTCTCATCATAAGCAAGGATGATCACCTGTGCGAGATGATGGCGGCATTGAGAAACAAACCTGATCCCTCACCGCCACTGGAGGCCTGTTCCTCGGCATCTGTATACCACTGCTGCATGAGCAATGTCGAATGGAGAAGTTAGAATCGGATGTACCCTCGCCGATTCCAAATTGGTTAACAGAGCAAATGCACACGATGGTGAGCATCGTCTCCTGGCTTACTCGCATCTCATCAGGCAGAACCTGCGTAGCTTCGGTATCAGCGCCTAAAGTCTTCGAAAGCAGGAAAATATGTACACGATAAACATCTGAAACTGCTGATGAGTAGGCGCGAAGCAGGTCAACTTGAGCCGAGGTATGTGCCTCCATAGCCATCATGCGATCAAAAATGGGCGTTACAGTCGTTCCCTTCTGAGTATGGGAGAGCGAAGTGTATTAGAGCAGTACAATGGAATGCAACGTACGCGGTACGAACCTTGGTAGAACTGCGGATTTCAAGCCATCGCATGATGAGCAAGCGGAGAAGCAGCAGAATCTCCAAGTTAAGCAACAGATGAGACAGTTTCTTCACGTAGAAACATTCTACTCGATGCATGACCTCACCTTCAGCCCTGCACCAACGTTGTCGTTAAGAGCTATCACACAACGGAAGCTGGCTCAGAGGTACACATACTGGCACTCAGGACAAAAGGCGATAACGTTGCACTTCCCACATCGTGCAGTGGTGGCCTCAGCCGCAGTCATTGATTTGAAACAGTGGTGGCACACGTCACGCCGCCGCAGGGTTCGGCAGCTCGGTGCAAAGGCATAGGGCTCCTCTTCGAACGGTTCATCTCCTCTGCAAGAAAGCACAACTGTCAAGCAAACCATACGCACGCGCTCTGTGTGCTGACGGGAGTGAAGTACATACTGTGCGATTGCACGGATGGCGAAGGCCGCGCGGCCCTTACCCTCCACGTTCCGAGTGAGGAATGCCGCTTGATCCACGTCAACGCGCTTGCTGTCGTCCTCCCTCAGTGACTGGCGCTGCAGGACTTCGGCGAAACGATCGAAGGCAGCCACTGCCGCCGCCACTTCGGCTTCAGTGGGCGGAGCTGGAGCCACCGGCGGTGCCGGCCGACGAGCAGCCGCGGCCGTTGCCGGAGACGCTCCAGCGCTGGCAGAAGTGGACGACGGCAGGCCGGCACCCGCCGATGCCAGACGTGCACACTCTGCCTTGTGTCCCGATTTCCAGTGCTGCACCTGATGCTCTGAATTTAACAGGTATTTTC
>CDEZ01023305.1:0-11027 GCA_000826365.1 Acanthamoeba royreba | reverse complement strand
ACACTCTTCTATCAAACGTTCATGAAGAGCCTGATGGGCCCTCTCCTGGATGTTGATAGTAAAGAGAAGAAGAGCGAAACCGATTCGGAGCTGAAGTCCGCGCGGCGGCAAGAGCTATGTGAACTGCTGGCGTACTGCTGTCAGCACCACGGCTATCACATCAAGTACTTTATCCTCGGCAACAACATTGCCTCCAGGGTTTCCAAACTGCTTTCCAACACTCAACCTAAACATGTCGCTCTTGGTATGGTTTTCCTGAACTTAACTAACGTATCATTTGGACGAAGACCTCATATAAACCTTCTGCAGCGGCACTGAGATTCTTCCGAGCTCTTGTGGCGGCGAAGGATGACTTCTACAACCGACACATCATCAAATTCAAGCTGTTCGATCCTATCGTGCAGCTCTTTGTTGCCAACGGCAAGAAGTACAATCTTATCAACTCAGCAGTAATTGAGCTCTTCGATTACATACGAAAGGTACCCTCACCACAAACACAATTTTTGTCATGTGGCCGACGATGGTTATGCTAACGTATGTACTTGTTGCTTCCACAGGACAACATCAAGATTCTGCTCAAACACGCTATAGAAAACTATTCTGATGTTTTCAAGGAGGTGGATTATGTCGAAACGTTCAAGCTGCTTCAGCTCAAGTACGAACAAAATAAGGATTACGAGGAGAACGTAAACAAAGTTTTTTCCGCGCCCACCAAGTACTGCCCTCACACCTTCAGACGACGAACGAGAGGTATGAAAATGGCCTCTAATACAACTGTACTTTTACAGGTCACCACAAAGGGCCGGTGGCGATGATGTGGACGATAGCTACTTCTTCGGTGATGACGACGACGAAGAAGAACCAGAGAAGTTGGTCGCTTACGAGGATGACGAAGAGGTGGAGGGGAAGGGCAAATCGAAGGACAAGGAAGAGGAATCGACGGCTACGACAAACAGTGAGAATGGAGAGGAAGTATCTCGGCTGGAACAGGAGGAAGTACAGACCGATTCCACCAAGAAGAGGAAGCGGGAGGAGCAGGGGGCGTCCGATGTAGCCCATGCTACGACGACGACTTCGGAAGGCAGTGAGCCAGAGAGGGGCGAGGACGGCGTAGAAAGCGGTCAGGGGCAAGACGACGGGGACAAGGAGCAGGGTGAGGGCGCGGCGGAGGCCGCGTCGTCGCCAGCAACGGGAACGAACAGCGGGGAAAAGGAGGAGCGAGACTCCAAACGGCTCAAGTTCGCCATCCAATCCCCCAAACTTCCCACCAGGATCTCCACCTCCGATTCGTAGCCCGACCTTGTGCTGCGTTCGTCTTTCCCTCCTCTGCTGCTTCGTGCCTCTGCGGACTCCCGTTCTTCTTGAAGAAACGTTTGGTTTTTTGTACTTAAACCGACGTCTTACGTCGCTTGAAGCTGAAGGCCATCACGTTTCAGCCCCACCACGGCCGCGTGCTCTACTTCCCCTCTAAAAGGTAGCATGTCCTGTCATCAGAAAGATTCAACTCTGGGAGGTTGTGATCTGCAGGTTCATCGGCAGCCCAAATGTAGAGAACGCCAGAACTGAAGGCTCACCTGTGGCCCATACCTCACGTCCTACGTGGGAAGCAGTCATCGGATGTCCCAAAGAGTGTGCAGATGGGGAGGAGCTCGCAGGTGTGGATGTCGAGGTCTTTCGGTGAAAGTTTTCTGTCCCACAAGGCACTCTGAATACTGCGGGCTTTATCAGTTGGGTACACCCGTGGACTAACAGCCAGGCCAGACTGGCTTTCCGGCCAGCACAGTAGGCTCCAGCGGGCCCGGTGGTGGTGGGTTAGCTAATGCGCTAGCTCCCCCGGTAAAACTATTCTTCGGTGAGTTGGCCTCACCTGTGCGAGCTTGCTCGCACTAGCAAAACAAAGCCTACGCGGTGAGTCTGCCATCGCTCCGACTCCCCACTGCCGGATCACCCGTTGTGCAGGCTGAGTTTGGTCTTTTCTTCTTTCAATTAACAACAAAACCACTCTTTTCTATTTATCATTATAAATCATAATCCTTTTTTCATCATCCATCATCATCATCATCATCATCATCATCATCATCATCCATCATCATCATCATCCATCATCATCATCATCATCATCATCATCATCATCATCATCATCATCATCATCATCATCATCANCATCATCATCATCATCATCATCATCATCATCATCATCATCATCATCATCATCATCATCATCATAACAATTTATTTTGTGTTATTGTTGCACGTACATCAAGATTGTATAATCCACTTGCCTACAGCCCAAACAACTCTGGTGGCATCATGACAGCACTTATTAGAAGATCGGCAAGGAACAGGGTTGCTGCTGGAGCCAGCTCATTAGCCAGCTCCGGTACCATTCCCTAACATGTTTTCCTTGCGTAAGTCGATGACCAGAGATGTGCAACCGGCATGTACCTTGTAGAAAATGAGAAGGCCACCCTCACTCCACATCCTGGCCATGCAATCGAGTGCACCCTTGTAAGGGGTACGCCATGGCTGGAGGACATCAGTGTTAGCTTAATCGTGATTCCAAAGCCACTAAGCTAAGGCATGCTGTACTTCAATCCCGCTGCCCTGGATGTCCAGTCGGCGTACAACCACATCGAATGGACGTGTGATGAGCGCGATCAGGAGTGTACGCAAAGCTTCATCGCCTGCTAGGCTGATCGAGTGTGCTAAACTGTTCAACCACCCATTGCTAATGACAGAATAGAAGCGTTAGGCTTACTTTCCCAAATCTGTCACTTCGTACAGCTGGAATCGCACCTGGACATAGGGCGCTGGATAAAGAAGGATTGGAGCGGAGCCGACGCCTCGTAGGTGGAGAACACAACGCTGTGGAGCACCTCCTGCACGATCGCCGGCGCCAGGGAACGGGTGAAGCAATGCAGCCCGGCTTCCGCCCACATGGCCTGCACCAGCTCCAGCTGTCCCTCGTACTTGTACTTGCCCGTGACATCCGGCTGCGTCACGCCGTGGGATTTGTCAGCTTTAAGAAAAAATTATAAAATATTTCCTTATTTAAGATAATATGGTTAAATAAAAAATAAAAAAATAAAAAAATAAAAATATTTGTGCTTGGCGGAGACGGTACGGTCTGGGCGAGGAGAAGGTTGCGAGCGGCGCGCAGTGGGCGTGTGAGGAATGTCCACGTCACGCGCTCGACGACTGCCAGGAGGGCCGTCTGCCAGGAGTGGGTGTAGGGCGAGGGGGCTCTTTGGCCCGGGTGAGCGGGCGCCGGCGGCGGGGGCAGGAGGGTGGAGTCCACGGTCAGGCTGGCGGCCGTGAGCAACACGTCGATAGCACCCTCGATGGCGCCCACCCACGCCAGATAGCCCGGGTGGCCGAACAGGCCGGTCTGCCGCCGCACCTGCCGCGACTCCGCCAGCCAGCCGCCGCCTCCCTCCCCGGTACTGAGCCCCACGCTGCGGCGGTAGCCTACAGCGACGAGGTGTTGGAGCAGGAAGGACACACTGGGCGCCGCCCACTGAGCCAGTTCCCGAGGCCTGTCCGCTGGCGACACCATGGCTGTCATCCTTCTCTTCAACGTACCAGATTTTTCTGAGGTTAGGAAACAAGTTTCGTTTTACTAAATTTTCAAGGCAGCGCAAAAATGGGAAAAACGTTTTCCTGCGGCCGCCTGTTGGAGAAACAACATCTTTCTTGTCCATCCACAGAGAAGGGGCCGCCCCTCACCTGCAGACAGCCCAATAACGCTGGATTAAGGGAGAAAGAGGTAAGCGTTGTTCTGGGTGTTCGTATTGGTGCCGTGTGGGTGGCAGTAACTAAGACACACTTGTGAACAAACGGCCAGCTTGAGGAGCCATGCAAAACAACACCCAGAGCGAGTACGAGAAACTGCTTGAGGCATTTCACAGTTTTGACAATGATAAGGACGGCCTTATCAGCGTGGAGGAACTGCGTATTATTGTACTTAGCAATGGAGAGGCCATGACGGACGTATGCTCCCACACAGCAGCCCGTATGAAGGGATCCATGGTGGTAATAACGCCGGTGATGGTGGTGGAACCATGGCGGCAGGTGGACGAATTCATGGCAGAGGCAATGAAGTTCAGCAATCCCCAGGGCATGATCGATTACACGGCCTTTTCGCAGCTGCTGATGTCCGGCGGGGACGACCAGTGGTGATCGTTCCTTGTAAACAGCGTTGTTATCTCTTCGAGGTCGTTATCATTATCAGGATGTTCATATAGTAATTTTACACATGCAGCTGCCTACGTTGCTGGATTGAAATAGTATATTATTTGAATTTTGAAAATATTCCAAGAACATTTTGAATTCGCGCCAAAAAGAAAGCGAGAGATGAAGAGAGGAGGGACAAGGGGCGGTGGAGGTGGAGGGTTCTGGCGAAAGTGGGGAGGAGGAGGAGGAAGGGGAGGGACAAGGGGCGGTGGTAGCGGCAAGGGCGGGTCATACGCTGCCCCTCCCCGCGGCAGCTCCCGAAAGCCAAAGCAGGAGGAGCAGCAGGCCAAACCCTGTCCCGCCTTCAAGAAAATCGAGGGCACCAACATCATCGTTGATGGATTTCAATATAAATCACGATCCGTCTACTCCTACTTCCTTACGTACGCAAATTAGTATTTAAAATTAATATTATTCTTTATTCTTGATTATTATTAATTGTTATTGACTTATTTTTCCTTTTTGTTCGATTTTTTATTTCGCAGCCATTTTCACTCGGACCACTACACGGGCATAACCAAGACCTTCAACTATGGACTGATATGTACGGATCTTCTCCAAATGTCTTCGCGTGCGTATGATGACACTCACCGTCCATCCTGTGTACGGTACACACGCATGCAGACTGTTCTGAGATAACTGCAAAGCTGATGTTCCTCAAGCTGGGCGTGAGTCCTAACTACGTCCGACCACTCGCAAGTACGGATGCCGCTCATCATTTGAGGGAATGCACGACAAGGTATAAATGATCGTTGTGCTCGACTTACCCTTCCTCCTCTACTTCGCAGTGTATACACCCTACGTGGTCGAGAACACGGAGGTGACCCTGCTGCCGGCCAATCATTGCCCCGTGAGTGCCCTTCCCACATTCGAAGGTGGCTCTGGTGTCTCATCTATGTGGGTATGCTCAGGGAGCAGTCCTGCTGCTGTTCAAGGTTGATGGGCGGTATATATTGCACGTGGGTGACTTTCGTTACCATCCAGACATGCAGAGCTACGATGAGCTTCGTAGTAATGAGATTCATAGTGCGTGGCTTCTCTTCTTGGTTTCCGGACTGAAGAGACTTATTTTCGTACCCAGCTATTTATTTGGACACCACCTACTGCGCCCCACACCACGTGTTCCCTCCTCGCGAGGACATCGTGAATCAAGTTGTAGAGATCGTCCTGCGCGAGAATAGGGTATGTTGTCCTTAAGGTGCCGCAGCTGTAGGAAACTCACACCGGTGCAGGAGTCTACCCTGTTTCTCGTTGGTACATACTGTATAGGAAAAGAAGATGTATTCTGCGGCATTGCACGAGTTTGTGGCATGCCTGCCTTCGTCACACGAGAAAAGTACTGCCCTATTCTACTGCGTGCTCTGGCCTTAACCTAACGATAATTTTATTTGATTTGATGATGCTGTGATGGTAACAGATATGCCTTGCTTCAGTGTATGGACATTCCTGACTTTGACCAAATCATAACTACCGACTCAGCTTCCACAAACCTGCATGTGGTAAGTACTTGTGGCCTTAGATCTAGAATCAAAAAAGATCCATAGCTTACATTACGTACTGTTTCCTCTTGTAGGTGCCGATGAACTGCCTATCCTTCAAAAGTAAACTCACTTGTGTGTACGAGCGCATCTGCCGTACTAACTGATAATTGCCTTATCCACAGAAATGGGATTCTTGTTAAGTAAGATGAAGGCCCGATATAGCCGCATAATCGGCATACGACCTACCGGCTGGGCTGGCGACGTGAAGCATGTAAATGCGTCTCCTGTCGCCAGGTGCTGATTGGAAGTGATGAGGTCTGACTCAACTTGAATACAGACAACGAAACGGAATCTGGACCTTTACGAGCTGCCATACTCCGAACACTCAAACTACTATGAACTCCGTGAATTCGTTAGCTTTCTGCGACCGTCGCGCATCATCCCTACGGTAAGAGAGCACCTACCTTGTAACCCTTACTGGGTACCTGGTTATTCATCGAGGTGCAATTTTGTCATTTAGGTGAATTGCTGGAGTCAGGCCAAAGTAGAGGCGCAGCTGTACCATTTCAGAGATCTGATCAAGGGCAGCACAGCACCTCCACCGAACTTTGATACGACCCAGAAAAACGCAATCACAACTCACTTCAAGAGAACAACCACTAGCTCTTCATCGTCTTCTGGGATTGCAGTCTCTACATCAACCGCACGCAAGCCCACATCACGACCAGCCATACCACCTCCAACTCCTCAGCGAGCATCCTCCTCACCTTCGTTCGCCTCCACGATTACATCCTACTTTGGGTTTAGTCGACAGCCCTCAACGAGCACTCAGCCTCCATCTTCCAGCAGATCCACTCCTTCATCAAAGGCCTCGTTTTCTGCATCGCCTGCCTTCTTTTCGTTTTTCTCCCGTTCTTGTTCGGAAAGCAGCATCAGCCAAAAGGAGACCGAAGCGGAGGCCGAAGCCGAGGTAAAGACCGAGTGGGATGTTGATGACCAGTTTCTTTATGAAGCTGCCCTCATGCTTGATGACTCCAAGCTCGAGCTTCTTTCCCAGGACACCAAACAAGAAACGGGATCTGCCAGTATTGATGACGCTGAAGAGGACGAGGAACAGATGACGTATTCTCCTCTAGAATTGTCTGAAGCTGAAGATGATGAGGAGATAGAAGCTGAAGCTGCGTATGACGATGAGATCGTTAAAGCCTCACAGGAACCTGTGACCCAAAATCAGACCGAATCGCAAGAGCCTGCTGTAGAAATACTGCTATCCACCAGCGACGAGGATCTACTAGATTCGGCCCCACCACCTTCATGCCCACAATCGCCAGAACTTGGTGTAGATAGCTTCTGCTACGCCATGTCACCACTGCCGGCCACAGGAGGATCGGTTGATACCGAATCTTCTTTGGTTTGCTTTTCGGCACCCCAACTCAATTCTGCCTTACCGTCTCCGATCCTTCATGCGAGCCAAGCGGCAGTTCCACCCGCGCCAGCAACTGCACGATCACCAGGAACGCCGCGCTCGAATGCCCCGCCTCCTACGGGCGACTCGCCGACTTCTGGGGACCGCTCCACGTTGCGGGTAAGGTCGAGTTCATCGCTCTCGCAGAAGCCAATACCAGCTGCCTTCTCACCATTCTTCTCCCGTTTCGCTTCTTCGCCGTCTCCGTCATCGGGCAAACTTTCTCTCAAACGAAAACGAGATTCTTCTGATTCAGCTCCTGCAACGACATCGACGCAGCCTTCGCAGGCTCAGAGCACCCCCGTAGCACCCATATTCGTCGATCTCACCCAAGATGAGGACGAGGACAAGGTCAACAACCAGGAGGACCGCGCCATCGAGACTGCCACAGCCAGCGCAAGTGTAAGTGTGTCCCAGCCAGTCGGACCCGCACGACTGACTAAGGCCAAAAGTGACCCTGTCCTTCAGCCGAAGCGACGAAGGATGAGCGTAAGTGGCAATGTTCCAGGCAGCGCCAACACGTCACCCACCGGCAGAAAGAAGAGTGCGAACAGCACCTCGTCTCCGAGCACATCACCAACGTCTGTCTGCACGGCTAAGTCCATTCTTAACTTCTTCCGTCGCAGTTGATTCTCTCTTGTGTATATTTTAGCTTCGCATCTGTACAACATGCCGCGATTCAACTTCCTGTCGAAGTGAGTGGCAACGGGTAGAGCAGCTGCTCAACTGACAACGTCCTCTCCCTGGGCAAGGTATACGATGTCCATTATGATGGTGGCCAGGACGCCAGCGGAGATGAGCATGGCAAGGAAGCCGGCGATCCAGACTGGCGCAATCCTTCGAGCAACAAACTTGGGTATAGCACGGAAGCGGAGGTCGGCCTCGATGCGGGCAAGCAGCTTGGGATCGGCCTTTCGGAGAAACTCCTCTTCATCTTCCTCCTCATCTTCCTCGCCACCTTCCAGTTGCGAGAGGCTGGTGTTGATGCTTTGATCGGAGCCCGAAAAGAAACCATACAGGGTAGGTGACCTCTCTCGTATGGAGTCCACTTGTAGTCTGAGAAGGTTCATGTCGGCATTCCGTTGAAGGTTCTTAGGATCGCTATCATCGCGATTGATGATATCGACGGGGATAGCATCGTCTCGTATGCCGGCCAGAATCTGCTCGCGGCCGACAGGTTCGTACCAACCGTACCGACGGAGAGCCAAGATGTAGAAGAGCAGCGGTATCACGAAATTGATGATACCATTGACGAAGAGGCCCACCCACGCAATTATCATGGTCAATCCGCTTCCTGTCCGCAGGTAAGTCCACGAAAGGAGTCAGCGGGAGGGTAAAGACTTGAGAGGGAAGGGTACCGGTGTAGAACGGAACGGAGAAGACCCAAGGGAAGAGCACGGCCCACACATTGGCCCAGTGCTTGCCGCAGAGGCCACTTTCCACGAGGTTGTATCGCACGATGATCGAGTAAACCGGAATGCTAGGTTCGGAAGTGGCAGTAAGCATGAACGAAATGTTGCACACGACGGTCTCAGGAAATGAAGGGGAAGTGTACCTGGATAGGAGCACAACAATCGGGAACAGATAGACAGAGATATGGATGATGATTTTCATCACTTCACCAGGATCACTGTTGTGCAGAGTGAGAACGCTAGATCACAAGGTAAGATCACAAGAAGCAGTGGTCCTACTTGTTTTTGCTGATGAGCACATCTAGAATATTGGTATTGGGCGGGTAGTCGAACGCCCAGCCGCCGTACAAACCCATAATGATGAATATTGCAGTGCCTACCATGGACGCTCCCCATATGGAGCGGTTGATCTTAACTCCTTCTTTCTGCATGATGAAGATGTGCAATCCGTTCCTTAGCAGGCACAAAGATGACATCAAAACAGAGCACAGTACCTTTTCATTGACCCACGAGGGAATGGATGTTACATAAGCATAGTTAAAGATCACCGTCCCCAAGAGTTTCCTAGATAGATACGATGAGCAAGGCTTAGAGAAGAGGACCAACTTTAAATGCACATACGTTTGATTAGAGCCAATCGTGTCTATCCGACTGAATTCGAGACCAATCATGAAGAAATCCACCATCCACACGCCCAGTACGATGGCAAACATTATCGCGCATGCGCCTGAGCTGCTCGGTTAGAGTCTCCTCTAGGAATCTGAACTTGAGAAATTAGTCGTACCTATCTGCACCCATATGTTGTCATCAAGATTGAAGTAGCCCATGGGCAGAGTGAGAACGAACACGATCACGAATCCCAGCGAGAGAATGATGACATCCCCAAAGGGCGTATTGGAATCTAATATAGGTGTGTTAGCACGATGACGTTCGCAAGGATCAGTGCTCTTTAACTGTGGAACCTACCGTTGCCTTGGGTCGTAACGCTATCCCAACCAAAGTCAGGATAGAATTCCAGACCGCATGTGTATTTGAACATAGCAACCAAGGCAAAGTCCATAGTCTGCACATTATCATCATTGAATGTGGGTCGATCATCAAGATATCAGGGAAGCTATGCAGTCACCCACCTGCGCTGAAAGGATGATGGAAGAGATATTGGTGGCCTGCAAGCTCACGATGAGTAAGAGCAAGGTGAGCCAGTATCCCCACTTGTTGAAGAAGATCTTGGCGAGACCCTCTACTTCCACTCGACTCTGATGAGGAAGAACGAGAACAGGCTTGATGAGAATGCCTCTTCTACGACTGACTACACCTTCTCTGGGAGCGAGAGATGAAGTAAGATACCTGGAATCGCTCATTGCCGGGTACCAGGGCCATGGCCTTGCACATCATGGTAGAAGAAAAGGCAGCGATAGCCATCACGATCACCATCCCCACCGTCGTCCTGTTCGTACATTAATTATACATCCCATTTAAGATTAAAATATTATATTAGTTATTTAATACGTACAATAGCCAGCCGGCCTCCTGATAAATCACTGGAATGCTGACCATCGCTGCACCATACCATATTAGACTATTATGATAAAAGTGCGAATATTTAATAATAATATTTAAATAAATATTAAATATTTTAAAATATCAAGATAAAAAGATTTACCGGGTCCGGTGATGTTGTTGAGATTAAGGCAGAAGCCGCCTAAGAAGGAGATGCTCTTGTCGCCGAAGGAGACGCTCTTGCCCTCCTTCTTGGCCTTCTTGGACGGACCCACCAGGGTGATGGACTTGCCGTTGAACTCGAACGCGTGGTACTCGAGCGTCGCATCGTATTCTGTGGCGAACGTGTGTTGCCGCGTGTGGGCGTTCACCAGACTCATCTTCTTCTGCCTCTTCCCTTCCTTACCTTCGGAGCTGAACTGCTCTACGAAGCTGAGGGATTCAATATCTCTCTGGCCAGAACTTCCACACTAACGCAGCACAAGTACAGTGGCGTCGTAGGGAAGTGAGAGAAGAGAGCCGCTTCGGGTGGTAAGACGAAGCAGAGACACAACACACCCGAAGCAGAGTCACACCAAGCTATTATGGACCCCGGAGGAGGAAGAAGACGCAGAGGAGGAATAGTGGGACGAACGGTTTGTGGCGCTTTCTCCTCATTAATGCGATTCCGCAGACCATTGGTCCGGGCATACCTACTCGCGGTCCTGTTGGCGGCAAACCCCGGCCGCCAGCAGCCAGTAGGAACGAAGACTGCCCTCACATTCCCTTGAAGTGCGAGGAATAACTGAGAACGATGATCGGCATCATAAAGATCTGTGGTACACCAGGGATGGCCTGCAGAGAGAAAGGCGTCCCTAATCGTAGGTCCAAATCCTGCCGTGCTTGCGTGGGATCTTTCTGGGCTTGAAGAGCTTCATGCCCAGCTTCTCGGACACG
>CDEZ01023304.1:0-25887 GCA_000826365.1 Acanthamoeba royreba | reverse complement strand
CAAACGCTCTTCATTCTTGTCCCTGACGATCTTGGGGACCTTCTCGTTGTAGTTGGAGGCGGTCGTCTTTTGGAGTAGCTGCTGGCGTTGCTTGTGCAGCTCGTTGATCTTCTTGGTGAGTCGGCCTACCTCAGCCCCGAGATCAAGCCCAAGGTCATCCAGCTTCATGAACACGTCGCAATTGTCGCCAACAGTCGCCATGCAGCAGCCGGCAAGTCCCTCCAGTTGTTTCTCGTGGATCTCCACCTTGTTTGGCGAAAAGGAGAGCTCACCAATTACGTCCGAGAACTCAGCTGCCACATTCCTAAAGGTCTCATCGCGACAGCACAGGAAGACAGCCGGTCGATGGGCAGGCTTGAGCGTGTAGACCGAGCGCATGTTGCGGATGACGCGAGAAGTCTCCTGCACAAGCCGCACCTTGTTCTCGAGTTCGACGTCTCGCCAAGTGTCGTAGACCTTGGGACTGGGATACGCGGCGATGGTGATGGAGTCGGCATCATCGGGCAGTTTGGGAAGTCTGATAGAGCTCCTCCGTGACGTAGGGCATGAACGGGTGCAACAGGCGCAACGCAGTGTGCATGCAGTGGTACAACGTGGCTTGGGCCGCTGCGCGATTGGCAGCGTCGTGGCCGTAGATGTGCGGCTTGGACGCCATGAGAGTGCCGTCCTCGTTGAGGATGTTGACCATAGGCAGACCATGACGCTTGCCACATGCAAAGTCAGACTCGTCGTGTGCTGGCGTGATCTTGACAGCTCCCGTGAGTAGGCGCACGCTGTACGCCGACGTGCGCGAGGACGACACCGTTATATCCAACCCCAACGGTGTCGTGTGCATCTGCTCAAATCCGCTTTTGTAAATATGTATGGAGGCTCTCCTTGTCGCGCCCACACAAAAGGATCGTTGTTGTTGGATGAAGGGAGGGGTCAGCAAACATCGTCATGGACAGGGATCAATAATGTCAAGTGGTCAAGTATATTAGTAACCCCATCCCAAGAGCAGCGACTTGGAGGACACTGCGCTGGAGCACGATGAGCTCGAAGGACGCACAATCACCAACGTCCAGTTCCACGAGCCAGTGGTACTTAGCGGACGCGAGTAGTACTCGTACGAAGTGCTCGAATAGGAGAACTCGCCTGTGCTTGTTGTGCCATAGTTGAAGTTCTGTTGGGCGGCCCACTGCGCAGCGGCTTGAACCAACGGAGTCAACGCATTGGTGGCATTCACGATGGTCGACAGAACCACGCCTGACTGGAGAACAAGCTCGCCGGCAGTGTTGACGACGAATGCGACCGAGGAGGTGTTGTCGAATTGAGAGCAGGCCGACTTGGTGAGAACCTGTTCACCAAGAACCTTGAGGCTTGCATCGGCCGCAGCGACGATCTCAAGGGTACCACCCCTGAAGCACTTCCTTGCAGCAGTCACGCCCATCCCGGTTGAGGCAAACGCGTAGGGAGTAGGGCTGACCCAGAGACCATTGGTCGCGATAGCACTCTGGTACCAGGGGCGCTGAGTCGGATCGTAAGTGCGATTGGCCACCATGCTGCCTGTCAGCTCGCCGGAGGTGAGATCGACAGCATACTGAAGCCTGTAGCCAGTGCCATCGGTCTCGAAGTAGCCGTAGAAAGTCTGGCCCGTCGGGTCACTTAAGTTCCTGGCCACAGCGCTGTACCCACCTGCAGGCGTGGCGTAGTAGATTTCGTATAAGCTGAGCACCTGAGAGGACACGAAGGGGAAGGCATGCTGGGAGCCGAACGGGTCGTAGGCATCAGGCAAAGCAGAGCCTCGTGCAAGGTTGACCTTGCAGACATACTGGGAAGCCACATCGAGCAGATTCAAGACGGAAGACAGCTGCTGATTGAAGCAATCGGCCGCTCCGACAGCTTCGGCGCTGGGGCTCGCCAAGGCCAACCTGGCGGAGGTGAAGCACACTAGGCACAGAAGGAGTGCGACGCTGCTGCGAAAGTGCATGTTGAGAAGGCACTAAGTGTTGTGTTGGGCAAGGGAGAGAGAGAGACAAGCCAGACATTTTATGGCTCTGTCCTACCAATAGGAGTTTCGGTAAAACAAAGCGTGGGCGAGCCTATGTTCTCAAGTTAGGAACATAGGCTCGCGCCACCGAACCAATGGCAATGAAGGACATGTTCGCGCGTACGCGTGCTTCCTAACTCCGCATGGCGCGGAAGACAGCGAGCCCCTCACGTGATGGTGAAGGTCTGGGAATTCATTTCTATTTTGTATTTTGTACTACTCTGAGGCAGTTTGTCCCGAAGGATGTAGCCCTCCACAGAGGTTGCCATCAATCCAGACCCTGTGAGCAAAGTTTCCGCTTCTCCGTTAAGCACCGTAGCGTGTTCTGCTCTTGCTGCTGCTGCGGTACTCACTCTGGAGCAGCACGCCCTGCTGTGCCTGGGCTGAAAGGCATGCCGGCAGTTGTGTGTCAGAACAAACGGGGCTGGCACCAATCGATGGTGATGTAAAGGGACGATTTGGCGCGTAGGGCTGGCCGCCTGCGCCCTTGTCGGCCTGGCCCTTGCGCACTGGTTGCAGAAACCGTCCCACGAGCGGTAGTAGTAGGCTTCCTTCGACTCCAAGCATCTGGGGTCGATCTCCCACCCAAAGTCGGGGAACAGGTTGGGCACTTGACCTCCTGCTGCTGCTGCCCTTGAGGCGACAACATTCTATGGTCATGTGTGTATGTGTCCGCACATTAACAGAGGAACACGACGACCACTACAAGTCAGTCGAAAACGTCCTTGACACCTCCGTAACGAAGCTCTCTTAGCCCTCACCAGGGGACAGGAGGCTCCTCCTCAAGCAGGAGCCGATGCGTCACTCAAAGTGTGTCCTTCCACCCTTTCACTGACCGCATTCTCGTTCGTTTGTTTTTGTTCGTTCGCTTTCTGATCGTTAGGTTGTAGCTACGAACAGATCATGTTTGGCCTCTTTCTGATGGCGCGTGTCTAGGAGCCCTGGCTGCGCTTTGGGCGTGTGCAAATCTACAACGGCGGGACGATCCTGCCGCTCCGCGAATGTTCGTTCCTCCCCGCTGTGCATTTTTTGAACTTGCGGACCTTTTTCTGCACCAATCAAAACTTTTATTTTACAGTGGACCGGAGTATAAGTACCCGATAACTGAGTGCACGGCATTCACTCTTCTTGCTCAGATTTCCAGAAGACCAAGACAGCCAAGACGGCAATGCAATCGTCTCTCCGCCTACGCTGGTGGGTGTCGTTAGTAGTGGTTGCGCTGGCCTTGTCCCTACACAATGTCAGCCCAGGAGAAGCCAACTCGTTCGCGGTGGCGCCCACAGGCTTCAGTATGCCGGGGTGGCAGCAGCTCGGTCCTGGCTCATGGAACTCGGCGCTGCTCGCTCAGTTCGTCCAGGAGTACAACATAAACAGCGGCATTGTGAGGTGCTCCACGCCCTCCAAGAGAGAGAGAGAATCTTTTGAACTTTATTACTGATCATCCTCTTCTTCAGTCTCTGGGCTCGAGTCTCCAGTTGCTGCTTCGATGTCACCTGGGCCAGCCAGACGCTTCAGCCTTACACAGCTGATGGCACACCCTGGTGTTCGTCCTACTACGACCAAGGTACGCGAAGTCTGGATGACGCTGTGCTAGCTTGCCGAACTGTCTCTGCTAACTCTGAGGAGCAGGCAGCGTGGTGTCTGTAGGCACGCCTTCCACATGGTACCGGCAGATCTACGCCAGCAGCGTTGCACCGGTAGCGCCTAATCCTAGCTGTACTGGTGGCCTCTCGTTCTTCTTGAACACCAACTCGCCCGCCACTTGCAACCAATACAACTGCATTCACGGCTCCTGTGTCCAACAACCCAGCTTTGGACAGCGCTGTCAGTGCCATCCAGGCTGGTATGGGAGCCAATGCGAGATGATCATGCCTCCCTTCAATTCGTCGGTCTTCTATGTCGAGTTCACGTGGAGCAACCTCCATCAAGCCAAGCCCTTCTACATTACCATTGTCGACTACCCTTATACCCAGGACTGCCAATGGTACATTCAGGACTTTCCACAGGACCCAGTCACCAGTTTCCCGATCACTCAGGGCGTCACCAACCCACCAAACCAGATCTACTTCATGACCACCCAGGCAGCCATTCGAGCAAGGATGGGAGTGTGGATAGTCACCAGCCATGTCAGTTCCGGAGGCACTGCGATCTGCTCTCTACAGGCATTCCTGGGCATTAGGGACTCCACAGGGTGCTTGGCTCAGAGTGGTTACCTGCCCACTTGTTATGGCAATGGTGGTAATTTCAATTTCATGCTACACCGCATGTGACCTGAGTTAGAGTGAAATATTAATGCCTTTATTTTCCACATTTGATGTTGATGAACTGAGTTGTGGGGAAGGAAGGACCAAGGGTACAATCGCTACCTTTCTTATGTTTAGGCCGTCATCGAGTCCTATTGCATTTGGTTTCGCTAACCCCGTTCAGATTGTGAAGGTGTGGGGGTATTGGCTTGTATTCGCAATACGAGAAAGGGCGATATACGCTACAACGGGTGTCAATAGGGTCGTGTTGTGTGAGCGCCAGCCAAGCGAAAGAGTCCGCTCGCGGGGGTAAGAGCAAGTTACAGGGCCTCGTTTGTAGAAAGCGAGGTGCTGTGCCAAATCGGGACGAATTCGCGCAAAGCTCAGCTGGTTTAACGTGATAGGCTTCGTCGTGTTCCATGGTTCGCCGTCGTATGGGATGCACGGTGGGCCACTCCATTTGGTATGACGCCTGAGGGTGACCGAGTCCCACCTTGGGGTTAGCGCGACGCTTTCCTCCGAGACCAAGTCGAACCCCGTCTTCTTTGCTCTGAGTACTGGGCAAGAGGGGGCAAAACGTAGTCGCCCAAGTGAGCATTCTCCGGGTGGCGTAGACGCACCCCCGCGTGGCCACGAGCTTCGACGGGTAGTAGAATGCGCCCACGTGTGCCATGTCGGGCGAACGGATCACGTCGGTGTTGGACCTCATCGAAGTAAACACCACCTGTACTTTCTGTTTGCCAGATATCGTGGTACAGTATGGTCTGTACTCGATTCGTTCGACGCTCATGTCCGTCGCTATGGCGATGATCGTGTCGAGGTAAGCGCGGAAATTCTAAATTCTAAATTCTACCTTCGCCCACTATGAAAACGTCTAAGTCCCACTGATACGCAGAACCGATCAAAGAGCGCCTTGTCGGCAGACAGGAGTCTAGAATGCTCCACACACACACGCGAGCACGCCTGGGCCGACAAGTCATGGCCGCCCGTTACATAAACTCTCACCCCACGGTTCGGTGGCCCCTGAGAACATTTGTGGCAGGGTGATCATGTTCGTCATGGGGTCCACAGGATATCCCACCTGTGAAGCAGTGTGTTCTCTTCTTCGGGTGCATCACTACCATGGGTGGTCTTCAAATGATAATCACAATCAGGCTCTTAGCAATGTGCATCTCCACCAATCTCCTGAACAGAGCCATGAGCTGCTCATGGGCGGGAAAACAACGTGGGCTCAATGTGAGTCATGTTGAACTCGTAGATGCTCTGTCCGTCCTCCATCCTCAATTCACCTCGTTGCAACTTGTTGTGCATAGCAGTATGGAAGAAGGATCCTCGGTCAAACAGCACTATCACCACAGCATGGTACCAATGTTCGACACCATGCGCAAGCTGGAACAACATGTCAGGCCTCGCTCCAAAAGCCTCACATTGCCAGTCGTCTCCAGTGCACTCCCAAAGATTCCTCGATAGCGTAACGCGTTAGGTGTGTGAGCTGACATGGGAGTTGGGAGGAGGACCATCGTGATTAAGAAGCAACGTTCCTTAAAGTTGACATTGCTGGGAGTGTTCGCATGCTGTCGTCGTGACCCCATCATGTCATGCAACGACAGGTGCTCCTCCAGCTTCTTGCTGCCGATGAGTGGCAGCTTGCTGTAGGCGCTCTTCCATAGGGACTCTTCAGCCCCACGAACCTCCTTTCAACCAGCAACAGCCTCATGAGTGATGTGCCATCAAGGAAGGAGGCGATGGCCATCAAGTTCTCATCTGGCATGTACCGATGCTCTCATTCCGCTATCTGTTGGCTCATGCTGGCACAGCGATCATGAAGGGCCCTTGTGCTTGGAGCATGAACACAGTGGAAAGCAAAACAGAATCTGCTGTCGTCTCACCACCACTGTCAAAGACACCCATGCCATTGAAGAATTGCAGCCACCCTTGAAACTACTAGAAGTTTGCTCTATTTTTGTGCTTTCAAGATGGGCATTTTTTAGGAAAGCACCATTTAAATAGAAGTTCATTATCATGCACCTGCTGTCACATTGAGTTGTGTATGATCAAGGTGTCATGGAGTTATGGGAGGTATTTGAAAGGTTGGCTCTTTTCAAGTTGCACTTGCACAAGTTTGCCCCTTCAAAGTTAACTTATGTTCAGAAATTTCAATGTTCTTTCAGCATTCAAATATCCAAATAGAAGTTCAATTTAATGTGTGGGCTTTCTTGGCTTTCTTGGAACCAGTTTGGGTGACACAACTAAAATGACAAAATGTAGCATTTCAACACCATGATTTTGTATTGATGATGAGGAAAACTGACTGCCTTTTACATGTGTCACAACAAGGTTTGCTTGCACATGCAATTGGATTTACTAAAGTTTTTGTGATAGATCCATGGGTTCCATGAGAAGGCATTCAATATTGCACAGCATGATGTTGTGTGCTCTGTTCCTATCTCTATATCCTTATGGAACCACACTTATGGCACTCCCAAAGTGTTTGGATGCACTCTTTACAAAGGACTCTTCTATTCAAAGGCAGGTGGTGCACATGATCAACATCTGTGGTTCATCATGTTTAATATTCAAGCATGAAGTTCATGCTTGCACACACATCTTCTGGCTCATTTACATTTTCTCTTGTTTTCATGTCCCTTAAACTATGCAATAAAAGTCTATTTATTCCTGCTAAAATGCTAACATATAAATTACACAGCAAGAGGGTCCCTTTGAGGTGTGGATCAATGACCACACTGCCATAAGGCTGGTATTCCACTTGGTTAGGGGGCTGGACATCTTGTGCTCCCAAATCTTTTTACCACAGCACCCCATGGACGTTGGGGAGCACTTCAGGCAAGAAACATGCTTCTCAGAGGGAGAAACAAAAGCACCATTCACAACATTACCATCCCATCCTGCCCTGATCGGTCAGCTTAACACATCACGGCCTGCCGCGGTTCTTTTCTCGGGGATCTACAAACGTGGTTTCGCTGACATGGCTCTCTCCAAAGTGGTGTTTCTTGGAACCAGTATGACTCCGCATGGCACCTCGCCGGTCGTTCCCAGCCGTTACGTAGTAGCTGTGTTGAACCAATTCATGTACAGTAACTCCGACAACCATCACAACAGTTGCACAAGGACTGCTTCTTCGTTGACACTGCCACTTTCACTCCACGAAGAAGAAGAAGAAGGCCACTTCGCACGCATCAAAGAAGACGGAGTCAGGTTCAGCATCCTTCTCGACCACTGGTGAGTTCACAGCATCTCTGCGCAGACCATGTTGAGGAGCCTCCTCCAGGTGGTAGTCATGGCAAATCTGCTGTCTGGCACTGCAGCGCTCTGGGCAGGGACTTGCACATCATCCAACATCACCTGGGCCAAGACCATTTTGACCTCTACTTCCGTGGGAAATCTTGTTCTTATGGTTGACGACAACGCCAAAGTGGGCATTTACGACTTGGGCACGGACTCGTGGAGCGTGGGCCAACTCTCCCCACCCGGGCGCACGTACCAATCTGCTACATCCATCAGGAACTTGGCCCTCTTCGCAGATGGCTCGTCGACCGTGGCTTTCGTGGACATTTACAACGCGACCAGCCGCTCGTGGCTTGCTCGCGTCAACTCCACCATACCGCGCGGTCCTCTGGCAGCAACGTCTGTGGGCGATGTTGCGCTCTTCGCTGGTGGGCAGATGGTGGACATCTTCAACGTGACCACTGGCTTGTGGACGAACGCGACCCTCTCCCAGAAGCGATCGTATATGGCCTCAACAACCGTGCGTGACATTGCTCTCTTCGCTGGAGGGTGGAGTGGCTCAGTCGCCAGTGCACAAGTGGACATCTTCAACGTGACCAGTGGCTTGTGGACAAACGCAACCCTCTCCCAGGCACGCTACAGAGCCAGGGCGACGTCCGTGGGTGACATCGCTATGATCAGTGGTGGGATGTACAATTCTAGCGTGTGCAGCGCGGTTGTGGACATCTACAACGTCACCAGTGGCTTGTGGACAACTACAACCCTCCCCAGTGGCGGAGGCGAGTACCCCGCGTCGGTGTCGGTGGGTGAGTTGGCTCTGTTTGCCGGTGCGACATGCCAGTGGACTACGGATGCACTGGACATCTACAACGCAACCAGCCGATCATGGACGCAGGCCCATCTTTCCCAGCCCCGCGGCTACATGACTACGACATCGGTGGGCAACGCAGTCATCTTTGCCAGCGGACAGACCACGTCTCCAAATCACACCAGAGTGTACTCCTACCTGATGGAAGTGTGCCGCATCCCCACCGTGTCCGACGTCAGCAACAACAGCACAGGAGGGGTGCCAGTGCTACAGTTCAACTCTTCCGGATCCAGTGTGCTTTTCACTCCCACCGATAATAGTGGTGTATCGCGTTCGGAGGCGTCTGTGAAGGTGGATTTCAACACATCTGTCATCGAACAGGAACACGGTGAGGTGATCAGAACAGCTACGTTTGATCCAAGTACGCACGCATCACACGTACATCTCCCACGTTCATGTGTCGATGAACTGACAATGGAGTCGATGACAGGTAGTGGCTACATTGAAGTGGAACCGGAGGCGGGAATAGATGCGAGCGAATCTTTCCTGCTCTCGACCACCCTTCATTCGTCCGATGGGAACTCCTCAGGAAAGGCGCAGGTGCAGCTCTACCTCTTCAGCGAGCAAACCTCCGTCCCCATCGGAGGGAATATCACCCTTCGCGTGGACCCTACCTACGTCAAGTTCACAGTGAGGCTGTTAGACTGGCCTTGGGGAGGAAGCGACAACAGTACCCTGATGATGCGCATCAAAGTGGTGCCCCCATTCAAAAAGTACTCGAGACATGACCACGAGGACGATGATGTGGCCGTGTTTCGCCTTGCTGGCCAATTTGATTCAGTTAGCGCTGAAACTGAGATCCGCTTGGCGAGGGCAGTCCTCGCCGATGGCCAGATCAAGCTGAATGGAGTAGCATTCGACCTTGACCCGGTTACTTCCGAACTGGTGCTCACGTTCTCTCGGTTCAATGACACTCTCGTGTATGATCCTGGTACGCGTGTTCACCATGATGACGATTATTGATATGATCTCTGGAGGATTCACGATACCTGTCACAGACTTGGGCGTGTTGATCGGGTCGAACCACGGGGACAATGACCATCTCGCGCTAATTGTGGGAGTGAGCGTAGCTGGTGGTGTGTGCATCATTCTGATTATGGCGATTGTGGCTGGTGTGGTGTTCATATCGTGGGTAAGGCGCAAGAGAACCAGATCCGTGAGTACACGCAAACAAGTCAACTTCGACTACCTGTGAAGTGCGGTGTGTCTGACCTGCTGCTTGATGGAATTCAGAGTGTTTGTAACAAAAATGACTCATGGCACGCTTTCTGACCTCGTGATTTACAAGGTCATGGTTCCTGATCATTCCAAATGAGGGTGAGTTCTTGTTCAAGTCGATTGACGGAGATGTGACTTACGTCATTACATAAGCCAATGTCATGTCCAGATACTTCACCACAGATGGCATGCCCAATCCTGTCCACGCCTACACCGACAGCCGTACCAAGGCGCCAGGCAACATGAATTCAGGGTCGCTGTCCTGGGGTGGGATGAATGACATTGCACACGGGGAACGTTACAGCTACTTCGCTTACCTGCTTGAAGGCGAGCGCTACTTCCTTGCAGCGACTCTTGATCTGGGCATGAATGCCATACAGGCCCTCATTGGCGGACCGCAACAAGGCATGGCTGTCAACACGTTCTACAACTCTTTCGGTGGCACTTCAGTGAAGTACAAGAGCGCAGGAGAACTCATGCTCTCAGATGGGCCATGAATCTGCTGGCTAGCATGGCCATCATGCCAGACACCGACCTGCTGCCAGTCAGTGCCCAGGCTCCGCTGCCGCTTGTTGGGATCACTGAAGTTGTGCAAGTGTTTGGCGTTGACAGCAAGAAGCTGTTTGATGTCGTTGACCTGCACTACAGGACCCATGACAAGAACTTGCCTTGCGTGAGCTTCGGCTTGCGGCGACAATCTGCTGCCAGCACTCCGGCCTCATTCACAAGGGGAAGAAGTGAGTTGTTAACTAGGGGGAGTGTGCGCGGAAGATGGCTTAGACTACTGAGTGTCCTTGGTTACAGGCTGCATGGTCTTGAGGATGCTGACCCAGAGCTTTCGAGTGGAGTAGGCAGCAAGCTTAATGCCTGAAGCAAACTGGCTCACTGTTAATCATTAGCTTGTCTCTCTCTTCAAGGGAAGCACTTTTGTTCTTCTTTAGTGTGAAGGCGTCGCCTTGCCCAAGAGCATCTGCTTGCGCATTGGTGAATAGCCAATTAGTTCCAAATGGCCAATTTGGACCAATGAGAAGCTCGCAAAGGCAAACCCGATTCAAAGATAGATGGCAGAAGTGAACAGGAAGGAGGAGGTAGGGCTTGCGGATGTCCCTACGGAAGTGCTGTACATGATCCTCGTCCAATGGATGGACCTGCTCATGTGGCCTTGTTGCCGCCTGGTCGCACGTCGATGGTACTCTCTTGTTCCGCCACCACATCAGGCCATCCTCCTCACCGGTGCCCGCCGTTCGTGTGGTCCGGATGGTGGAATCGCCAAAGCATGGTTCACATGCGCCCAGGTGGCGGGGAAGGGCTGGCTCTCGGTTCTTAAGTGGGCCATCGCCAACGGCTGCCCTTGGGATGAGAGAACCTGTGCGGCAGCGGCCGCCGGCGGCCACCTCGAGGTACTCCAGTGGGCGCGCGCCAATGGCTGCCCCGACAATTCCTACCACACCTACGGCGTAGCGGCCGGAGGCGGACATCTCGACATACTGGAATGGCTGCTAGCAACACACAAGAACAGCGCACACTGGCTGATGAGTAGTCCTCCTGGCACGCACGCAGCGGCAGCGGGCAGGTTGGACGTGCTCAAGTGGCTCTATGATCATGGGTTCACATTCGGTGAGCACATATGCTGGCAGGCCGCAGCGAAAGGACGCTTGGAGGTGCTCCAGTGGCTGAGGAATCAAGGTTGCGCGTGGGACTGGCAGACTGCGTACGAAGCGGCTCTGGGAGGTCATCTGGACACGCTCCAGTGGGTTCTGGACAACGGCTGTCCGGAAGAACGGGAGATCACGTTCCAGGCACCGATTCAAGGCGGTCATCTCGATGTGGCACGCTTTCTCCACGAGCGGACCAACGGCCAACACCTGAGTCTGCACTCCCTCACGGAAGCAATCCAGTCAGGCAACCTCGACATGGTCCGATGGGTGCACACGCAGATGAGACAGGCAGGAATCAGTGTCACACCACTCATCCGACCGTACCAGGATGCGGCTGCAACCGGCAACTTGGCCATACTTGAGTATCTTCATTCCGAGGGATACCCACTGGCCTACTACGATGCCAACGATGCCTGCGAAGCAGCGGCAAAGGGCGGTCACGTCAATGTACTTGAGTGGCTCTGGACAAAACTACTCAACATGCGGCCAAGTGCCATGCGCTGTGCAGCGGAAGCAGGCCACTTGGCGGTACTCCACTGGTTTCACGCCAAGGGCATTGATGTGGGCGACATTCAAGAGTGCATTCATGGCGCGACGAGGACAGGTCATCTCGATGTGGTTCAATGGCTACACAGCAGAGGCGCGCAGTTGGACGAACACTTGTGCGAGTTAGCAGCTGCGCAAGGCCATCTCCACATATTGGCTTGGCTGCACGAGAACGGCTGTCCATGGACGGCAGACACATGCGTGGCAGCCGTGCGAAGCGGTCATATCCAAGTGTTCAAGTGGCTTCACGCGCACGGATGTCCCTGGGAGCCTTTGGTGTACACTGCGCACCCATCGACACACATTCAAGACAAAGTAAAACAGTGGCTGCAGAGATCAAACCGACGGCAGGCAAGCAGAGGTGTCTCTGCAGGCCAGTTTCAAGCTCTATCCATTTGTAGTACAGGAGACGCTCTCAGCCTGTCTTGTACATCATCAACTTGTGACTGACTAAGAGGTTCACATTCATTCTGACCATTCATTCCGCCTCTCTGTCATCCGTGCATGTTGTGCATCAAAGCAACACTTCATGTGTGAAGGGAATCATCAGACAATCACATGAACTGACCAAACCTAAAGGCGTAAGCTGAGAGGGTGCCGCCAATGCATCCAGGCGCGGTGAAAACCAGGTGTTGGCCAAGTGAGATGTCCGTGATTTTCATCGGGCTGCCAAAGTTGAGCGCCGCGCCGCTCTGAAGAACATAGCTCTGCGTGCCTGGGTAGATGCTGACCATTCCTCCATAACCTTCCATAAAGGCTCTGTTGGGCGACGCTGCAGCCCAGGTCACTGTGTGCCAGTTCTCCTGTGCCACTGAAGGAGAATGAATGAGATCATTAGTTATCATCAAACTGAGAACATCAGATAGAAAGCGGAAGCTGATGCATACGGCCGTCAGGAGACCAGGTCTTGTCGTTGACTGGGCCATTCAATCGAGTGAGGAGACAGTCTCTGTGACCAGAGTTGGCCAAGTACAACATATTGTCCGGTGAGGTTGCCAGTGCATTCACCGCGCAACCACCGCTACTTTCGTACTGAGACCACACCGTCCTCAGGTACAACGAGTCAAGGTTGAAGATTGCCGTACAACCATTGGAACCAAAGGGTAACTGCGGACATGATAGCTTGGTGCTCGCAACGAAGAGGAACTTCTGATCAGCCGATAACGCCAGCTTACCGCCTTGATTGTATTGCATCGAGGGACAGAGAGTGTTAGACAGCAGGCACGTTGATAAGGACAGAGGTGAACATCAAGTGTACCAGTGACGTTGACCAATCGAATGCCTGCAAGGAAGGAACTGGCCAAGTCAAAACGCAACACTTCGTTGTACACCTCTGTCGTGTATTTGGGGCGTGCAAGAATGTAGATCGCCTGCTGCGATGTCACCACATCATGCACCACCACATCGCCCAGCGGATACACCTAGCGTATTGTAGGATGTTTCAAGTGAGTCACTTCAAGACACACATGGAATGCATGAAGGGGACAAGGACCTGATAGGCCGGAGTTCCCCAAGGGTCGTCGATCTGAAGAATGTTGGACTGGACAGTTCCGACTTCGTTTCGAGAGAACACCACCAACAGGCTGTTGCCCTTCATGACGGCTCCACGCACTTGCGCTCCCATCGAGACACCATTGGCCGTCACGTTGGACCACAGAGGGATGGGCGGGAAGGAACCAAAGAGCGAAGCGGCATAGAGGAAGGGCGACAAGCCGAGGGTGAAGACAAAGTTGGGACCGTCCTGTGGCGCCGAGTCGCCCAGACTGGCCACCCCGGAGAGAGAGTCGAACGACTGGTTGCGGCAGTCGATCGACAACTCCACATCAGGCAGAACGGCCCGCGGTGGCGCCTTGACCGAGGAGGCAAAGTGAGCGGCGGAGGGAGTCACCGCCACAAAGGCAACCACCAGCGTAAGGAACACCACCACTGAAGCCCGGCTCATCATGTTTCTATGCGTGAGAGTGACTGACACGGACCGCAAAGAGAAAAAATAGTCCAATTACTCAGAAAGGCCCGATAACGGAGGAAAGGAAGTAGAAATCTCCTCTCCTGCGTAAATAACTAAAATGTCCAATGGAAAGATGCCACGTAGGCCTCGGGAAAACGTTTATCCTTATTCACTAGTACATTGTAGAGTGACTTCTGCACATTGTTGAGCAGAGGCATGGATCAGGTCTTCAAGACCTGCTGGCACTCATGACCTCTACTCCCCTGCTCTTCTCGGCGAACATCCATCCTCCTTCCTCATACATTGCTCCCTCTGACTTGACCCAAGCACAACATCGGTCATCCTGCGGTCCGGTTGGTGTTGCCATGTGGTTGTCAGGATACAAACTTCGCTTTATGGCCAAGAAATATTTGCGGACAATATTTCACCAAACGAAATGGAAGAGAAGCGAACCTGAACTGAAGAGGGAGGCCCAGCACATAAAGGGGGCATCCGCCACCATGACTACCTTCACACTCCACTTACTCTCTCGAGCAGAAGAAGAAGAAGAATGCTAAGAACCAAGGCGAGCACGTCTATCAACAAGACGATCCTGAAGGAGTTTCAGGCGACCAACTTCCAGTCGTTCTCGGATGGCCAGCTCACCATCACCTTTCCCGACGAGGAGGACCTGACGCTGGTCGAGGTGGTCGCCTCGCCCACGGGAGGCTACTACAACGGTGGCACCTTCAAGTTCGAGGTCAGGCTGCCTCCGAACTACCCTGACTCGGTGGCCACGATCACTTGTAAGACCATGATATTCCACCCCAACATCGCCTACGACGGCCGCATCTGTTTCAACATTCTCACAGGTATATCCCCATCACCTTCACCACCCGAAGAGGGTAGTAGCCTTGCCTGACCTTTGGGAAACTTACCCTCTTCTTCGCAACATCAGATGAGTGGAATCCGAGCGTGAGACTGGTGGACTACGCCCATGCGCTGTTGTGGCTTCTCTACCAGCCCAACCTCGAGTCTCGACTTAACGGGGACGTCCCTACTCGCGTCGAAGAGTTTGCCCGCCAGGTAGTTCCTTCATTCCTCCATCATGGTCTTCTTCATGAAGGTGTGTCCTTACCAAACCCTGATCTCTTGCACAGGTTCGCCTCTCGCTGCAGGGTCAGGTGTTGAGAGGTCAGCACTACCCGAAGATGATCGAGCCCGATCCTGCTCCTGAGCCACGCACCGTATCGCCTCGTGTGCGCGACGTCATCGCCATGCTCAACCGTAACGGTGCCGAACGCGCTGCTACTGTCGCTGAAGTTGCTCCTCCACCACCCGTTGTGGAAGCAGTCCCGGTTCCTCCTCAGCCTACCACTACCACCGTCACTCCCATTGTCGCCACTCTACCCGCCCAGCAGCTCCCAGCAGCTCGCCCGGTCGATCATGTGGACAATCGAGTCCTCTTCCCACCAACAATTCAGCACCAGCTGGCGAGGAGACGCGACCGTCGCATTGTACAGATCCCGACGCCCACACCTGCACCCGTCGTGGCTCCTTCCCCACGACCTGCCGCTCGCCGATGGCCGCCCGTGACTGGCAACGTTCGATTCATCAACGGATGCCGTGCCTACTAAGTTAGTGTCATTATTGGGTCATGCAGAAGCGCTCTTGCATGAGGTTTTCCCTGTTTCTTCTTCACTTTACCTGTACCATACGATCGCCAATACAACACCATCGAGAACCATGGCCTAGAGAGATGTTGGCCTTGACGGGAAGGGCTAGCTCTGGCCGCTTACGCCAGAAATGGGCATGATGGAGATTGACCAAGAGAATACGTGAAGAAGCTAACCTACTATTAACTACTAAAACAGAAGAAGCTCTCAAAAAAGGGGCCTGATGGTCTGCGGACCCTTGAACAGCTCTGTCGGATCGTACTTGGCCTTGAGATGGCGCAGACGAGGATAGTTCTCAGCGTAATACGCCCATTCCCAGTTCTTCAGGCCCAGATCGGGATAGTTGTTGTAGGTCTCGCCTGACATCCAGAGCGCCATACGAACGTCGTTGGTGGTGGTGATCCAGCGCTCGTACGCGTCAGTCAGACTATCGGGCACGTAGGAGGCCAACCACACGGCGTTCCACGGGTAGGTACGATGCACGAATGCAGTCTCAGTGCGCGGCTGATCAAGCATCTTGCCGCCATGCCAGTAGAGATTCAGTCTGGCCGTATCGGTCGATGCAGTCGAATTGGGACCGGCCTCGATCGCTCGACGAATGGCCCGTGCGGTGAGTGGCGTCAGAGTACGGAGGAAGCCACCCTTGGTGAAGCTGCGACGGCCCTTAGGGTCGGTGCCCTTGAGCACGGTGGCCGAGTAGGGCTCGATCGTGGGTGAGTAGCTCGTCGGCGCCACACCGGACACCGACGCGTTGGCCCAGCGGCCGCAGATCTCAGCGCCGATCGCCGTCGGCCCGTTGTAGAAGCAGGACAGGGCCACATTGAGCACGGAGGCCGTCTTCCAGCCGGTGAAGTAGAAGTTGACCTCATCAGGCATGGTGCGCGCATAGGCGGCCACTGCGTTGAGGATGGCCTCGAAGTCGGCCCAGGCGTAGGTGATCCAGGCCGAGTAGTAGACCGGCTCGATGGGCGCCAGCCGCAGCGTGACAGCCGTCACGACTCCAAAGCCGCCCTGGCCAGCACCGCGCAGAGCCCAGAAGAGGTCCTGGTTCACTTCATCCGACGCTTCGACGATGGAACCATCGGCGAGCACCACCTCGAACGAGGCGACGTTGTCCAGCGTATAGCCCAGCACCGTCGACAGGTCGTTGGCGCCGCCGCCCAGCGAGGAGCCGCCCACGGCCACTCCGGGGCAACTGCCGCCGGGAGCGCCAAGGCCGAGCGGAACGGCGGCCGTGTAGAAGTCAGCCCACCTCATGCCGGGCTGTACCGTGGCCTGCCTGGCCGCCGCGTCGATGGAGATGGCCTTCATGTTGGAGAAATCTACGACCACGGCCGCGTCCAACACTCCGAGAAGCTCTGCTGAGTGAGCGCCTGAGCGCACCGACACCGAGAGGTTGTTGGTACGAGCGTACTCGAGAGCCAACTGGACGCCCGTCACGTTGAAGGGGGAGACGATGACGGCGGGCAGGCGTGAGTAGCGCTGGTTGTAGCCCGTGCGAAGATCGTTGTACCCGGCATCGCGAGGACCTCGTACGGCGGAGCCCAGAGCAGCTCGTAGCTGCGTCAGCGTGAGGCCGTGGGCTGCTCCAACGAGCATCACCACAAGGATGACACCTACAGCCGCCCTTACCTTCATCCTTCCTTCGTGTTTGGTGTTTTAGCTCCGAACTCTGCAATCAGCCTTGCTCTGTAATTATTAGCTGGCTGGCTGGCCAGTAGGAGTGCCCAACTGTAGCAGTTTTAGCGCTGCGCGAGGCATGCAGTTGGGGTCGTTTACTCTTGGCACTTGGTGCCCGGTCCTGGCACTGGTGGTCACCAGTGAAAAGGCGTGTATTTGGGAACCATGAAAGGAGAACAAAGAGGCACAGACCTCAGGCTTACTTGAACTTGAGGATGACGGGATCAGGGATCTCCACGTCGGTGCCCTCCTCGTCCTCGGTAAGGACGACAATGTACATCTGAGTATCGGTGTCCTGTTGGTGGTGTGAGGAATTGGAAAGTTAGAGACCAGCAAAGATCTTTCATTAGAGAGGACGTGCCTTAAGCTCGTAGGAGGGCACGCTGGTGCGGACGAAATCGGAAATCTTGGTGTTGAGGCGATTCTTGTGTGTGGGGAAGTAGGGGTTGTACACCAAGGTCGTCCCGCAGCTCACGCTGGTCACCTCCAGATTGTGCTTGTTCTATAATTCAAAGTGGGATTGTTAGCAACAACCACACTCACAACCGTTGTCTATCGCACTAACCTTGAAGGTGTCGAGCAGCTGCTGGAAAGTAATGTCACCTTCGTCGATGACGAAGTTGTCCCAGAGCGTCCATCCCTCAGGGTAGAATTTGATTCCTTTAGCAGGATCCGACACGTTCTTCTTGCAGGGCATCGGTTCCGACTGCACAAAGGATGGCAGCGCGAGATTGACAAACGAGTTCCTAACGAGTTTCACCACCCAGCAAGGAGTCAGTGTGTAAATTACAATCACGTCTCAGATAAATCTGTATACCTGTAGCGTTCGATGGGCACTGATGCTCCTTGTACTACCTTGTACAGCTCCAGGCCAACAAGACCAGTAATCATGGCCGTGGTGGTGGCAATGGCGGGAATGATACGACCGGCAATCTTCTTCGTCTTCTGGAAATCGGCAGGCTGGATCTTGTAGTTGGCGGCGCGCAGGTTGGAGGCATCTAAAAGGGCAGACCATAATTAGGTAGGTAGGAATTAAAGCTTACTGTTGAATTCACTACGTACTAGTGATGAACGAAATGTGGAAGTTGGTATCATCGTCCTTTTCGAACTGAGCAGCTTCGAAAGCCTTGCCGCTCTCACCGAGCTGATATTTACTCTTGTCCAACTTACCCAATTCGGCAATGAGGTTGGCAACCTGAGGAGTCACAAAAGATGAACAGCGAAGGTGAGGAATGACAGAAGACAATCATGTCAACTGCTGTGTCTGTGTGCTCACCTTTTGCTCATCATCCTCAGCTCCTTCCTCAGTATTATCGTTCTCGCCAGACTTGATTTTTATGCCTTGCTTGGGGACGAACGGAGGCACATTAACCTTTGCCACAGCTGCCTTGATTTGTTCCTTGTCTAAAGTGATGACACAACAAATGATAAGGTAAGCTTTCTAATTTTTTATCCCCAGGGGCGTAATTTGTACCTCTGACTTGCGGAATGCGGAAGTTGAAGGCGAGGAGATTGGCAGCAGCAACAATGAAGTTGAGGTGTGTGGGATTCTCAGGATTGAACTTGAGAGGGGTAGGAGGACGCTTGGGTCCAGACCAAAACGGAGCACCTGTCGACCACACAACCCAGTTGGGTCAGCCAACAGTCAGCTAATGACAAAAATGTATGATGTCCTGTTCCAGCAGCTGCCTTTCTCTCTTCATCAGACTCGGCCTTAGGTCCACATTGATTTTCTTATTCTTGTTATTTAGTGTTATTATTCAGAATAATCTTCTCCGTTGTGGATCATCATAGAGAGAGAAGACAAGTCTCTAACCATGGCCATGAATAGAAATTGAGCATCACGCACAAAAAAACTTAGGGAGATGGGTACCAGTTGACGTGGTAGCGTCAAGAGGGAAGTTGTAGAGCAGCTGGGCAATGGTATTGTGGAAGAGGTCCTCGAAGACTAGGCGTGCCCACTCTACGCAAGTTTGGAAGGTGGCCTGGCCGTAGTTATTCATCTGAAGCACCTGAAGGCATGATTGCAGACGCTCCTTCTTGGCGGCATAGGACTCAACTTGCTTGAGCCTTGCCAGGAACTCATCGCCACCGACCCAGCTGTTAGCGTCCTCGATAGAGTTCGCGAAGTAACCGGCAAACTTGTCGCGCGCCCACTAAAATGATGATGATTATTATTATTATTAGTGTTTGGCAGACCAGACGAAAAATGGTAAGATAAGCGTGAGGCCGCAACAATTGCAAAAATGAAGGCATACCTCAATAGTGTGCTCAATCTGGTGAGGGAAGTTCTTGAGCGTGCACATGGGGATGGCGGTGTCGGGAGGGTCGCGGGAGGAACCGTAGGACTCAGTCATACGCGGAATGATGACCTGAGAGTTGGCCTTGGTGCCAAGGGTGCCAGATTCAAGGAGAGGCTTGAGGAAGCGGACGCACTGAGAATCCACGTAAAGGCGGGCCTTGATGTTGTCGAGAGCATTGACCACCAGGTCTTGGGAAGACCAGAAGGCAGAGTTCCAGGTGTCCTCGGTATCGTCACCGACAGGAACCTCAGAGGCCTTGATGCGCAGATTCGGGTTCATCACCTTGGCGGCAGCCGATGCGCACGCCGACTTCATCTTGCCGATATCAGAGTCCCTGAAAAGGAACTGACGGCTAAGGTTGCTCTTTTCAATGTTGTCCATATCAGTAAGGGTGAGCAGACCCTCCTCACCAGCCGCAATACCCATCAGCGCAAAGTTCTGGGAAAGGGGAAGACAACCAAAATTAGCTCGATCGTACCCAGCGAGGAGTCAGCTCCATATACAAAGATACCTTAAGGAATTCGCAGCCGAGGGCACCAGCACCAACGAGGAAGAGCTTGAGATTGCCGAGCTGCTTCTGGAAGTCTGTACCGAAGACAGCGATCTGACCGTCGTACCGGGTGCCCTCAAGCTTGGGTATCTCCACGGGTTGCTCGGGCAGACATTCGAGAGAGTCGAAGTAGAACCATTGGGTAACAGGGTTAAACTTGCCGGTTACCTTGATTACCTCCTGCGCTACGATGCCTCCGACGAAGGCAGCCATTGGGTTGAGGCTACCCCGAGCGGTAAGGGCCAGCTTGGAGATGAGATTGGTATCGATTTCCTCAACCTTGTGAGCACCCTCGGGAGCGTCAGCATTGAGGCCCTGTGCGATCTTTACCACCTCGTCCGCATGTTCCTTGTTACCCGCCTCAGGCAGGAAACCGTGCTGGCTGTGGAACTTGAGCAGCGCCTGGAAACCGAAGTGTAACTGCTCTGCACGGCCGAACTTAGCGAAATCGGAGATCATGAACTCTCCCGGCGTCTTCAACGCCTCGCGGTACGATTTCTGATTGTATTGTATCGGCGATTATACGAAGAACCATTGGTATTGTGAGGATCTAACCATCATCAGCAGAAGCACGGGAACAACGTACGAAGGAAACGTGCTCCTCGACCTTGACCTGATTGATCAATCCACCACCGGTATAGGGTGAGAAGTTGGTTGTGTCCAGGTCGATTTCGAGTCCGTAAAGACCTGTCAATACGTGGAACGGAAGGTTTTTGTAATTAATTGTTGCGTACGCAAAAACAGGCCACGATGAGCTTCAACTTGGGAACGAAAAACACATACCTTTTGTCGAGAGAACCTTGATGGCAGCGAGAGGGCTGTGCTCCTTTTCACCATTGTCCTTCTTAGTTTCGCCATCCTCTTCCTCGACTCCGCGGTCGGGGTTGTTGATTTGCACCATACCTTGCACCTGCAACAACCCATCGCGTGCGTGCTTAATTATTGGGCACCAAACAAGTAACTGTTTCATCTTTTCATCAAGGCGCAAAGATACCTCGGTAAACTCGACATAGTCTCCCTCTCCCAGGCCGTGAGGCTTCTCCTCATGTGTGGTGATCACAGCGGGGTTGCTCTGCATGAGATGGGATGAACACGGATTTGAACGTGAGTACTGAGCCGTTCAACCTCCGCAGCAGCGATCTAATAAGCGTACGTTAGAAATGGAAGTAATAATGGCTTGACGGGGCTCCTCGCCAGTCTTGTCGTAGATGATGTGCTTGGGACCAAAGTCTGAGAATACGCTGCAGAAGAGACCTCTGATGTCCGCCTATAGAGATATCAGAGTTATACGTGACGAGATTAGGAATTCAGGCCGCAGCCTAACAATCTAGTAGTAATCCGGCCTCAGTTGTACCTTGATGAACACAATTGCAGGGTTGTGGGCATGACAGAAGTCGCTGATGTGGAGCAGCTTCTCTTCGGCTTGATAATCGGCGCACACAACCACCTGATGCCCCGCAGCAGGTTAGCAGTTATTCTCCAGAACTAAGGCGCGAACAGCACGAACCTGGAACTGACTGATGAACTCGTCGGTTAAGGGCTCAGTCGAGACCTGAACCTTGACGTAAGTGTTGAGCTCCGCCAGCTTGGCGTGCGAGGCCTCCGCTCGGTTACGTCCGATGTCGGACTCAGAAAGGTAGAACTGTGAAAAACGACTCGCGTCAGCAGTGGAATCTTTCTTTGCTCAACGACGTGTTTTAAAAAAGATCAAAAAAAAAATAGATTTCTTGATTCTTTCAAGGGTCCCTGGATTCCTCTTCCTTGATCAAGTCACCTCTTGATGGCAGATTAAAGAGAAGAAAAAAAAAGAGAAAACGAAGACGTTGACGTACGTGGGCCGAGAGATCAATCCAGCCGACTTTCTCTGTGTCATGAATGGTGACGCTACCAAGACCAGTAAGGATGAGGTTCTTGGCGATCTCGGCACCTAGGCCGCTCATACCCGAGACGAGCACCTTAAGACCCATGAGCTTCTTGAGGTTGCCCGTTCCGAGGATGGGGATGATGCGCGACATGAGATCGGTATCCACACCCTCGGCATCGGTGCTCTCCTTCGCGATCACCACCTTGCTGTCCATGCTTGTAGCCTTGATTACTTGTTCAAGATTTCTCTCTTCTCTTCTGTGTAGCAGCGACCATCATCACGTCTCAGTTTCCACTTTACTTTGATTTTGAAATTAAAAATATAATTGAAAGCAACTGCGTAGCAGCAGCAAAGTGAGGGTCTTCCCTCGAAGTGAGGATCTTTGCAATTGAATTTCATTCTTTACACACGCATTTCGCAGACCCTCAACACTTAGGAACCTCACCGCCACACAGAACTTCAACGCCACACATGATCAAGTGATGGTCAAGTACCGCGCAGGTTGATAGAGCTTTAGTGATGCGAGTCTTCACGCGATTGATTAGGCTGCTGTGTAGCGCTGCTGAAGTAGACAACTGCGTAGCCGGCCCAGCTGTCGCCTTTTTTCTTGGGGTTGCGGAGGCTGTCGCTCACAGAAAAACCGAGGTTGCGCACCACTGCCGGTTATTGCCCAGTTCGGAATCCGAAGGCTTTCAGCGAATTTCCTTCAATTGAAACTGCGAGTCTGAAACAATTTGAAAAGAACTTTTGAAATTTCAAATCGCAGCGGAAGAGGCCACACCACGCATACAAAGACAGCGCAACGCTTTGAAGGCTCCATCTTGCGGCAATCCACGAGGATCGGTTAAGAAGATCAAGAGCTGCGTGAGGCCTCACGCGTTTCAATTTATAGCAGCATCTTTTGCTGCCAAGTGAGCTGATCCTTCTGATCCTTGGGCGGAGCCTGATCATCTCGGACGGCCACTTCGACGTCCCTACCTGCGCCTCTGTCGGCTCGGCTGCGACCCCTGCCACCTCTCCTCTGACGAGGAGGGTGCGGTCCGCCTTGTTGCTGCGGCCTCTCAGTTGCGCCTTCGGCTTCTCCGCTTGCCTTCGGCTTCCACTGTAGTGGTGAATGAATCAGGTGGTACGCGAGAGCTTAAACCAACAGCGTTACTCGAGTACCTGCCCTTGCTGCTCCGCTGTGGCACCAGCATGGCCGCCGCGACCACCTCTTCCTCTTCCTCTTCCTCCCCTGCCGCGTGGTTTCTTGGCGGTGCCGTCCACCACCACCTCCTCTTCTTGTTGTTGCTGCTGCTGTTGCTGCTGCTGTTGCCTGAGAAGAAAAGACGTCCGAGTAAGTACACTCTCCAATTAATTGCCGTAGCAGTAGTGTTCGGTACCAGTTGAGCGGTGCGGACATCGCCGGCTGCAGCGGAACCTGCAAAGGCACGGGCAAACCGGCTATAGGAATTGCCGCAGTCGCTCCGGCAGGACCAGCCAGAGCCACTCCTGGCATACCTGGCACGCCGGAAACAGCGGGCACGCCTGGTGCTCCATAAAGAGCTGCAGTAGGAGCACCTGGGTACGGCTGGGGCACGATGTAAGGTTGCGGTGGGTAACCTGGCGCCGGCTGATAATAGTAGACCGGGAAGCTTGTTGCTTGTGTGGCTTGCGGGAGAACAGGTGCTACGGGCTGCACAACAATAATTGTCGTGATGTGAGCTCCATGCAAGTGAGGATAACCCCTCGTGGGTTGGAATTACTCAGCAGCGCACCTTGAGCGCTGTAATGGCGGCGGTGTGGGCTGGCTGCTGTTGTTGCTGCTGTTGTTCGGCCCCGGCGGCGGCGGGCTGGTTATTCTTCTTGCCGCGCCTTCTTTCCTTACGCGGCTTACCCTCGGATTTATCGCTGTATGTAGCCACAGGAAGGATGAGTAAGACAACTCCTCAGGAGCAAAGGATAGGTCGCAGTGTACCCAGTAGGGGGAGATTTCTGCAACTGGAGGTTTTTCATTTGGTCAGTGACCTCTTCTTCCAAAGAAGCACCCTGGCTGCCATTGGAAGCAGCTGAGCTGGGCGTTGATGATTGCGACTGAGCGCCACTATGCGCACCGCTCTTCTTCAAAGGTCTTTCCCGTTTCTTCTGTGGTTGAGGCTGAGGTGTCGTGCCTTCCCCTTCGCTGCTAGCAGCTGCGGTCGTGTGAAATGGAAAAAAACGGTAAGGAAGAGCACTCAAGCTGGCACTGTTTTCCAACTGCAGTGCCATGGGCATACAAACCTTGAGCTTGTGGTGAGGCAACAGATTGTTTGGGCCTGTAAGCTACCTTGTCTCCTGATTTCCTGATGTTCTTTTCAGAAGCTGGTCCGCTCTGCTGTCTGCACATGTTTGCGAGTGTCCACGCATGTCTCAATACGAGGACTCAAAACAAAATTAAATAACGAGATGGGCCGAACCTGGGAAGGATGGACAGAGACTTGTCGCCAGCTTGACCACGGTTCCCATGGGAAGAACGCGCATGCTGAGGTGCTCGCTGCTGCTGATCGTAATCCTGACCTTGGGTAGAGCCATGTTGCGACCTAGCAAGTTGTAGTTGGATATAAATGGTCAAGTTGGCGCCAGTTCTAAATCCAAGAGCGTGAATACCAAGCTGTGCTGTACCTCTCGTTTTTGTGCCAGACATTCTGTTGCTGGCCAGAGTTTCTGAGACCGCCGCGCTTGGGAGCAGATCCTTGACCAAGGTTAAGCACCGTAGTGGGTGGGATATGCTGCTGTCCACGCAAATCCGAGCATCTATGGCGAGCGCACAGGGTTATTGCACAATAACACATTCAGAGTCTGGGTGAGTCTCACCTGTTGCCCAGGTTCGTTCCACCAAGGAATTCCTCATCGAACACGACTTCCAAAAGATTTCCTACCACACCAGTGACGGTGCCCTTCAAGCCAAAGGGTATGGGACCATTATCAAGCAGGTTCATTACCCTTTCGCCTAAAGCAATATCAGTGGGCCAGCTCTCCTGCGTGGTGGAGGAAACGCTCTATGAGTCAAAATTTCTCCCAAGAAGAGACCCAGGGAGGGGATTGCTCGGTACCTCTTCGTTGGTGGGCACATCCGATAGAGGAGTGAGCAAGAAGTTGATCGGAGCTTCTAAGGTTAGGGCTTTCTTCTTTCTCGAGTTGATAAAGGCTACATAACGGTTACTCTCCTCCTCCACCGCTTTGACTGCCTCCTTAGACATAGCCTGTATGGCATTGTTATATCAGTATTACAACCTGTCCTCTAAACTCAAATTTAATTTGCACCAGCTCAGAGAGGGAGCTTACCTTTGATCCGATGGGAACTCTGCGAAGATTGTTAGTTTCGAGATGTTTGAGCCATTCCTCTACCTCTGCCATGCGCTCTGAAGCATTTCCAGCGGTAAAGAGCATCTCGGGAGAGAAGACTTCGATCTCCTGAGCTTCGTCGGCTTCCAGAGCTTCAAATAGATCGGGGAACTTTTGCATGAATTGGTAGACTAGATCCATGGCCTTGGCTGAGTACATCCAGAATCCGCGAGATACACCGCCTTGGCCTGGTGTTTCGATACGCTGAGTGTAACCCAGCATCTGTTGCCCCTTGCGCGTAAACTTGATCCTCAAACCGATATTGATTTTCCTGTTTTGGTGCTGTGCGTAAACGCTAGCGGTTATCTGTGCGCAGGTGATCATAACCCAGTTAGTGGTGAAGAGCACTTGGGCAGTCGTAGGATTGCTGTTAAGTCGCACCTTGGACAAAACCTTGGGCGAAATACCCAGGCGTCTTGAGACTTCGGATAGATGATAGAAGTTCTCCTGCATTTGAAGTGCAATCCTGCGGCCGAAGGTCGCTGGCGGAGGAGGCGCGTCAACTTGGATACGCACACTCGGCACAACATCCGGTTCCGCCGATGGCAGATGCTGCGAGAGGCTCAATCAGTTAAGGCCCTGGAATAAAACAAGCGGAAAGATGCTGATCGAGCCGCTCGTTAGACAACTTACCTCAACCACGGTTCCAAGAGCACCAAAATTGGGGCCAGGTTCTACATAGACCACTCGCTGACCAATCGGGAAGGATTCCTCGA
>CDEZ01023303.1:68808-84356 GCA_000826365.1 Acanthamoeba royreba | reverse complement strand
ACAGATGGCCTTGCTACAACGCGATCGATCATACGGTCACGAACGGTCGCGTATAGTCCCATCGCTGCGCTGCTGCCGTCCATTGCATCACGCCGACGCAGCTACACCAGCGCAACGGACACTAGCGGGACTCAACATAAAGGTACCCATGCTCGAAAGTGCCGAATGCTGATGCTGATGCTGATTGATGCTGCAAACAATACCAGATGGAAGGCAGCGTCTCCCGCCGGGACTGCCATTTGCAAGGTATGCCGAAGAACTCAAACAGCTGGAGCAGCTCACATCAGTGCCAATTTTGGGTATCGTTGATCTCGCTGGACAAACGAGTGAATGCTCTCTAACTGTTACCCTCTGTGGTTCCAAGGATTGCCGCCTATTATCAATGCATTTGCTGCAGCTCGGAGACACGGAGAGATAGTCAAGAGGTGAGCGACGATACTGCCTGATCGTGCTAAGGTCCAGAAAAACTGATCAGTTCAATACAACGACTTTCTAGATTGCGTGCGCTGTTGCCTAGAATGCGTGGAGGTATTGGATCATATGGCCATATCATCAAAGCGCTGCAAGATGTACGATTGCTGATTGCTCATCGCTATCACTGGATAATACTGAGTACAAATTGGAATAGGTTCAAGGCAGCGTGGAGTTGGGGTTCGCTATCCTTGAGCGGGCTCGAACATGCTCCAGAGAAGCGCCAGATGCTCGCACCTATCATATGTTGATAGGGCTGTGCAGCAAGCAGGGAGACATCGACAGCGCACTTCGTGTGAAGCAACACATGGAAAACCATCAAGTCGCTATCACGAGCGGCACCTTTGACTGCCTTATAAGGGCCTGCGCACAATCCGCCGAAGCCAAGCTCGAACATACTTTCTCCGATGTGACAGTGCGCCCTGCAAAGTCGCTACCGTACGGGCTCCAACAAGCTTTCACACTGCTGGACGAGATGACGTCACAAGGCTTGACGCCTGATCGCCGAATATACTGCTCGCTTATGGGGGTTTGCCTGAGCTACGGCGATGTGAAGCGCATGTGGCGAACCTTCGAAGATATGACAACTAAGGGTGGCATAACGCCCGACATTTACGCCTTTAACATGCTCATGCATGGGTGTGCCATCGAGCGCGACCTGGACGCTGCCCTACAGCTGCTGGAGACCATGCGCCGAGCGGATGTAGACCCGGAGGTATTCACTTACAACACTCTCCTCGACCTTTGTGCGCGACTCGCAGCTCCAGATGAGACCGGCAGCGAGAACACGACCACAATAGACGCGCTGAGCATAGCCAGCAGAATCCTAGCCCAGATGGAACAGCGCCGGCTAGCGCCCGACCGCATCACATTCAACACTCTCATCAAGGCCTGCGCAAATGCGGCAGAGACCGCAAATAGAGGCCTAAATTCGACGTCCAGCTCCACAACGTGGCCGTTCATCGAAAAGGCCATGAGCTATCTCGATTCGATGAAGAATCGAGGTATTTCACCCGACATCGATACCTACAATTCCATCCTACGAGTATGCTTAGTGGATGCGCATCAGTGGCCCACAAAGCAACTCAACGAGGTCATTGAACGCGAGGCCGACGATGACGACCCCGACATCGAAAATACTGAAGCGGAAGAGGCATCGAAACCAGTTTCCACACATACTCCTCAAGAGTTACAAATCGAACGAGTTGTCAACCAGATCCTAGAGGACATGCGAGTCCGCGAGATGGTTCCCAATGGCATTACTGCCACACTCCTTGCTACTTTCTTCGGTGCGCAAGGAAAACCCGAGAAAGCCTTTGATGTACTCCAAGATATCAAGGGACGGGGCTACAAACCCTACCTGCCCTACTACACCGCGCTGATTACAGCCTGCAGAAATACGTCTAATCCTACCAAAAGCGAGGTTCGTTATCTTCCTCAAAAGACAACACCTGGTAACCCTTTATGTAACAGGAGTTGGCTCTCAAAGCCTTCGAAGAGCTGAAGACTTCCGGGCTCACGCCTACTGTAGCTTCATACAATGCGTTGATGGCCGCCATTCCTCAACGGTTGGATTTCTTCTCTTGGGATTGTAGAGTCGTGCAGGGACTTACTTTTTCTATTTCATCCCGTACAGAGCTTCAGAGATACTGGAAATGATGAAGGCCAACAACATCGAACCCACTGCGATCACATGGAATCAGATGCTCTGCTCTTTGGCGTGGCGCCTCCGCGACAATCGAACTTTCGATGAAGAGAGCCCTTTGGGTTTGCTCGAAGAGGCCTATGGCTACGTACTCCGGCTGAAGTCAGATGATCCAACTTCTCCCGAGTATGCCTACTTGCTTTATTCCTGCTACTGGGCTGCGCAGCGCCTTAGCCATCATCAACGCCAAAGAGAAGCGAAAAGCAGGATAGTAAAGCGCATCACATACATCGCTGAACAGTGTTGGAAGGACATCAACTTCCATCGCCCATCGCTGCTCAAGCTTGGCGCAGTGTGGACTGCGCGCATACGATTGTGTCTACTGCGTACAGGCCAGAAGAAAACGAAAACGAAAACGAAGGGGAAAACAAGAATAGATGCGTCGAACGAAGGTGACGCCTTGACAAACGCGATTCAGACCTATCAGGCTATGCGCAGTCACGGTCTGCAGCTTTCGCCAAAACCTCTCAGCGCGCTAGTGCGCGCTTGCGCGCACTGGGGAGAGATGCAGAGCGCCGTGCGGCTACTGACAGACCTGCGCGCCGCTGTAAGACGGCCGAGCGCAACCACCCTTAGCGCGGTGGCCAAAGGCCTCGCTGATTCGGGAGACACTGGCGCAGCGCTGGCACTCATGAGAGAGCTCCAAGAAATGAGCACCGACGCCGAGATAGAACGACGGCAACAGGAAGCAGGAAGAGGAAGCTTCTTCACTAATGTGGCCAGCAACGAGATCGACCGACACGAAGTGCGCCGTTAGGCCCAGAACCAGCGTTGCGGGACTTAGCGAAATCTTTGGCAACTCTTTGCGGCTGTTTTCACACTGTGAAATTTTCCGACTTCCGTGGGCCGAATCTCCACGAAAAGGCCGATTTTTCGGCCAACCAAAAATCAAAGCAATTGATTAATTGATTCCGGGGTGGTTGCTCCAGCTTCTGGGTCCGCAGAAGGACAACGGCTGCCCATCGCACTTCTCTCCCCTGCTTTTCATTGACAGCTGCCCCTTCTTGAGTAGGACCAGAACAACCTCCCCCGTGAAGAAACAAGAAAACCAGGGAGTAGACTGACATCCACACACATTCTCTGACTCCCTTTTCTCAATTCACCACCGACCCTTGACGAGCCGGACAGCCGCAGCAGCAGCAACACCCGCTCTTCGCACTTTTCCCGCGCCCGCAAACACAATCCGTGAGAGCTAGTTGGTACGGTACCCGTGTCATGAGTCTCTCTACACGCTTTCAATCCACTTCTTCCCCGCTCTTCTTTTTTTTGTTTGTGTGTCCTACACCAATCCCTCTACACGATTGAATTTCCATCTCTTTTTCCTCTTTTTTCATCTGCGCCGACTCATCCTGACGCGTTCTTTTTCCGACACAGGTCTCATCAGACGCCAAGTAGCCGCACCACAACNCAACCAACAAGGCCTCTACAACAACTCCCCATCTATTTGATTACGAGTCACACACAAAGATGAGACGCAACGATCATTTCTCAGATTCGCAGAAGGTGTACCAGATGTGCACCCCGCACCCCAAGCCCCTTCTTCAGGGCCGACGCAACCTCGTGAGGCACGGCACGCTGGACTACTTCTCGCCCAACACCATCTCGAGGAAGCCGCGCTACTTCTTCCTCTTCTCCGACTGCCTCCTTCTCACCAAGCGCACGGGCACCCAGAAGTTCTGGCTCAAGATCTACATCCACCTGGGACCCAACATTCACATCATCCCTATGTGGGACAGTCCCGACTTCGAGTTCCGTCTCCTTATTGACGAGAAGGTACCCTCAAGTCCCCGCACGATCTTCGTTGTCTTGCGTCCGCTCAATTGATTTCGATTACTAACAAACCGCGTGTGTTTGTCTCCTTCGATTTGTAGGGTACCCTGGCCAAGAGGAAGCAGAGGAGACTCATCCTCTACGGACAAAACAAGACTCACAAGGAAGCCTGGCTCAACGATCTGCTTCACTGCTTGTGGGATTCTACCGGCCGCAAGGTACGCCCACGCTAAAACTTAAATAAACACTGCGCCGCTTTGATTATAACGGCGAACGCGAACCTAACCTTGATTATCTATAGGGACCTGACCCATCGAAGAAGGAGGTCGAGGTCAAGTCGCCCCGCGGCCCCAAGGTGCCTCTTCCTCTTCCCAACGGTTTCCCACATAACTTGAATTCTTAAGTTCATTAATTACGCGCCGTTGTTCCGCCGAGTTTTCATATCATTCCGCTGACGTTACGTCTTCGTCCGTTTGCAGGAGAGCGACAAGGACAAGTGGTCTTGCTCGAACTGCACCTACCTCAACAAGCCCAGTGCCTCGCACTGTGACATGTGCGGTGGTGCCAGGTTTGGAGGCGACGTTGAGGAGTATGATTCCTCCGATGACGAGGACAAGAGGAGGCGCAAGGAACAGAAGAAGCACGAAAAGAAGGACAGGCAACAAGAAAATTACACCGACACCAGGTACCTGCCTCTTCGCGTGGTGATTCAGTCCCGATAGCTAAAAAGCTTTTCCCCCTTGCACCCTCAGCAATCCTCTGCTCCTGTTTGACCCTTTCGCCGATCCCAAGGATGCCTCGTTCGACCCCTCTCAGCACAAGGGCATCGATCAATACGGCCAGGCTGTTCCTAAGGGTATTGAAATTCTTTGTGTGCCGTAGTAAGGCTTGTTCACGTTGACAATCATCTTTCACCTGTACAGGTGTGATGCTGGACAACGAAGCTACGAGTCCCTACGGTTCCACCAACCCCTACGGTTATCCCAGCGGCGGCGCTTCCCCTTATGGTGCTGGTGGGGCTCCATATGGCACCCCTGGTGCGCCCTATGGTGCCCCTGGTGCTGTTGGCGGAGCTCCCTACGGTACCCCTGGCGCGCCCTATGGTGCCCCTGGTGCTGCCGGCTACGGAAGTGGCACCACACCGTACGGTGTTAGTGCTGAAACTGCTGGCATGACCACGGCGTACGCCGGCGGAGCCGGGCCCTACGGCTATGGCGGTGCAACTGGCGCTTCTCCGTACGGCGCTGACCCCAACCTCTACGATGCGGCTAGAAACGCATCTACTGCACTTGGTGGAATGTTCACCACAGCCCCTGGTGCCGCTGGTGCGGGAGCTGCGGGTGCTGGCCTTGGTGGTGCTGGCGGCGTTGGCGTGACGACCAGCCCGCCTCATTCCGCTGGATCTGGTGGTTCGCCTGCCGGAAGCCAGCGTGATGACAACCTCGACGACCTTGCTCAGAAGGAGCTGCAAGAAGCTACTCGCGTTATCGAACAACTCGCCGCCCAGCTGGCCTCTCGTCCCAGGAAGGCTCCGCCGAGGACTGCTGAAACCGAGCACCTCGAAATCACCACCGAGGAGATCTCCGATGCCATTATGGATGGCGCGCAGGCCATTGCAAGGGCTGCCAGTGCTCTCATGCGAGCGGCCGCTCTTGCGCAGGAGGAGCGCGTGAAGCTCAACACTCACCGATCTACCGCCGATGGCACACCTTACCACGCTGATCCCGTTTGGGCCAACGGTCTCATCTCGGCGGCAAGGAATGTCGTCGCCACAACGCAGTTCCTCGTAGCCACGGCCAACTCCGCCGCTAACGGTCAGGCGGGTGAAGAGAGTCTCGTAGCTAGCGCCCGCGCCGTCGGCTCGGCTACCGCTCACCTCGTTGCCGCGCAAAAGGCCAAGGGTGACGTCAACAGCCAAGCTTCGAGGGAGCTCGATGATGCTGCGCGCGGCATTGCTCGCGCCACTGCCTCGCTGGTGGAAGCAGCCAAGCTCGCCTCTACACCCGCCCCTGCCCCCGCTGCCGCCCCTGTTGTGCCAGACAAGTACACGATGACCGATAAGCAGATCCGGGAAATCGAAGCCCAGACCAGGCTCCTACAGCTCGAAAATGAGACCAAGAAGGCCAGGGAGGAGCTTCTCAAGATGAGGAAGCAGGAATACCAGAGCTAAACAGCAGCCCACTCTTCTCACTCTGCAAGTCAGCTACGGGATAGCCCTGTTCATAACAGGCACTCTGCCTCTCTCGTGCTCCCGTCTTACTACTTGACTTTTATTTGTTGTTCCCTCTAATTATCTTCTACTCTGTAGTCGTTCGCTCATCTTCAATTTATTTATCGGTGCCGCGTGCCCACCAACTTCGCCCACAGTCAGCTTTTTTTTTCTTTCTCTTTTTCCACCTCATTTTCTCTGCACCCAGGAAGGGAGGAAGATACGGAATATGGAGAGCGCCTTTTCGAGTGGTTGCCAGAAAAGGGCAAGGAGGAAACGCTTGTGGGGAGGTAAGCACGAGCTTCTGTCAGACAGCACCTCGCAAGTTTTGAACCAAGCCGAGTGGAGGTGACGGAAAACCCTTGGTTGGCCTCGCTGGTGGAAAGGAGTGTCACTGAGAATGAGTGAGGAGAAGATGTCCAACGGTCACGAAGAGGAGGAGGAAGTCGAGGATGAAGAGGAAGGGGACGAGGAAGAGGGGGAGGATGAAGAAGAAGATGAAGAAGAGGAAGATGAAGATGATGAAGAAGGTGATGAGGACGGAGAAGAAGAAGAAGAAGACGACGACGACGAAGATGGCGAAGAAGACGAAGAGGAGGGAGAGGACGACGAAGAGGAAGGAGATGACAAAGAGGAGGGTAATGACAACATGGAGGAAGAGGAGGACACCGCACCCAAGGGCCCAAAGCTGCCCCCCGGAGCGGTTGGCTTTGGAATAATGGTTGCTCCAGGAGCTGTGGCACTGAGGAAGACATCGCAACCAGAAAAGAAGCCTATTCCTACCGCCAACTCCTCCCAGACTGAGTTCGGTCGGCTTTCCCTCAGGAAGACCGAGGGTCCTAACTCCCAGAGGAAGCAAGAAGAAGAACAGCCCGAGTTTGCAAAGGTCAAGCTCAGGAAGACCAACACTAATATCACTGAGATCGCGGGAGCCAGCAACTCAAGCAACTTAGAAGCTGTGTATGTTTATCAAATCTCTGTTATGTGCACGCAGTTAAGGATTGTTATCTCACTCCTCTTCAACACCTCGCCTTCTGCTCTACTACAGCGCTTCGGGAGAAGCCGGTAAGAAGGAGGAAGACAGCAAGGAGGTAGACAGCATGGATACCAAGGAGGAGAATGGTGCGGGCAAGGACGAGGAGCATGCGGAGGATGAGAAGAAAAAGAAGAACAAGGAGAAGGAAGTTAGCAAGGGCTGCTGCATCCTCATGTAACACCATATGTGGAAACTTCATTAGCTGCCCTCGGTGATGCTTGCGGAGAGGTTAGGCTGCTTTGCACTTGGACTATCAAGCTTCCGTGCATTCTGATACATGTATCATCGCTAAACACGTTCTGTTTCGCATTTCGGAAACATGTTTTGAAAAATTCAAATTTCGTGTATGCGCAAGAATCAGATGAGGCGTGTGCATCGAGATGTCGCGACGTATGCTGGCAGAGCATCAGGCAGCAGAACTTCTTTGCCGACAGCTGCCGATGTTTGCATGCAATGCCGATTCTTGATTCGTGTAGCGCCTGCTGCACAAACAATCACGCGTCCTGGTGCTCGCTGGTACAGCACCGGCGGAAGAAGTGCCAACACGCCTGGTGAGGAAGCACCGGGCACATCGTCCTCCATTTTGATTGATACCCGAGGCCTCTACAAGCACAAGCGTAGATTCCCCATTTGCAAAGATTTTTTATTTTATATAAAACCAAATAATAAATCTTTTGACTTTGACTTTTATTAATCCTGAAATAAATATGACATAATACTGTATATAAATAAAAGTTTAATTATTTTTAATTATTTTTAAGATTGAATTTTCAAATTTTTCTGTCTGAATAGCACATGGTCCGGTGGGCAAGAAGTCGGAAGACACGCCGCTACTTGGCTATCTGCGCAGTAACATTCAAGTACGTAGAATTCCACCAGGTTTCAGCAGGAGGAAGATGTCTCACAACTGTTGATCGGACAGCTGCGCGGGCCGATCTCAGTTGCCACCTATATGCGGGAGGTCCTCAGCAATCCAGTGCATGGGTACACCTTTCTTTTCACTTTCACTGAGGGGATGGGACTTCAGACCTTGATGTGCCAATCAATCAGGTATTACATGAACAAGGATGCATTCGGTACGGCTGGCGATTTTATAACCTCGCCAGAGATCAGCCAGATGTTTGGTGAGGTAAGTAGAATATGGCTGGTGGTTGGCGTAGCTTAAAGATCATTGTTAATGACCTACATGGTGCCGTATATAGATGCTCGGGGTGTGGTGTAGCGACATGTGGCAAAAGATTGGACGGCCACCCAAATGGAATCTTGTGGAGCTGGGGCCCGGGCGCGGCTCCCTTATGCATGATATGCTACGAGTACCGTACCGTATCATGTATTCCACCTATTCTTTATTCGTGCGCTGATAAAGTTATGTTTAGGTGCTCAAGAAAACACCTGAGCTCTTTGATGGGCTGACTATCCATTTAGTAGAAGTGAGCCCTTTCTTGCGGCGCAAGCAAGCGGCTGCTCTGCAATGCGATTCAAGCTTGCTGGGTGAGGCCAAGGAATCCGAAGGGTTGGAGGATAAAACCGAAGAAGCAGGAAAGCCTACAGCCGGTACATTCCATAACCTTGGTCCTGGACAATCAGACTAAACGCTGTTTCTGTAGATCTTCACAATATGAGTTCGCCTGTGCTTACTGGACCCTACGGTGTTAAGGTGCAGTGGCATCGGGACTTCCGCGATGTACCTTCAGGTAGAGACTGCCTCCCCACCCAAATCATAACTGACTAATTTCTTCCAGGGCCATTTCTATTGATGGCACACGAATTCTTTGATGCACTTCCTGTTCATCATTTCGAGGTAATAACTGCGACACATGTGCACATGATGACATGCTGTCTTAACTACATTCCATCTTCAGTACACGCCCAAGGGCTGGCTGGAACGTTTGGTGGATGTGGATCAAGGTGATGGGTTCGTTGTTCCTATGCATTCAAAAAACGTTAATCTGAGCTGACACTTGCGCAGTCCGCATCACCTTCGATTTGTACTCTCGCCCGGACCAACAGTCGCCTCTACATCCCTCCTGCGTCAGGTAGATCCGTATGTTGACTTGCTTCTGTCAATGTTTTAACAATCAACTTTGAACTGGGATCAGGTAGGCATACCTGATGCAGTGAAACAGAAAAAAGACACACCTACATTTCGTTATAGGGATGCTGAGGAAGAGGACGAAGAAGAGGGCCCAAAAGTGGGGGATCGGATCGAGGTATAAAATCTCTTTCTTTCTCAAATTCCAGCTGGCTTTGTACAAATCTGCTGGTGTAATAGGTCTGTGCCGAGGGGATGGCGATTGTGAACCAAATTGCCGAGAAGATCGCTCGTGAAGGTGGACAGGGCGCGGCGTTGATCATGGACTATGGACAAGACAGGACACGAGAAAATACCCTTCGCGCCATCAAAGGGCATAAGATGCAGGTTAGTCAATGAAATTGCAAGCACATGAATGCACGGACACCATCAACGTATCTGCTAATAGGACGTGCTGTGTGAGCCGGGGCTGGCCGATGTCACTGCTGATGTGGACTTCTCATCACTTCGCCGCACGGCTTCACAAACGCGTATCAGTCTAGCTGCACTTCCCGCGCGTCACAACGTACTCACGTTTCTCCGTGTCCAGCATCGATCATAACGTATGGGCCAGCACCACAAGGACAGTTCCTTCAGGAGCTTGGTATTGAGGCCCGCCTTGCCCGGTTACTTAGGAGCGCCGAGAATGAGAGGTAAGGACGTGTTTGCGTGCATTCCGTAGCGAGTTGATTGGGCTCACTGGGTGATCATCAGCCAAGCAAAGGAGCTGATCGCTGCGTATGAGCGACTGGTGGACGATAATCAAATGGGCCTCATCTACAAGTCAATGGTCATCTGCAGCCACAGAACTGTGTCGCACCNCCCGCCACTTGGTTTCTTCCTCTGAAGCATCAGGCGCACTCACTGTGCGTATGTTGTCTCTCTCTATGCTCTCTTTATATGGAATAATTGTGGTGCCCAAATTGGAGAAAGCCGAGTATGGTAAGCGACCTTTTAAATCCAAATGGACCGACCTTCCGTAACACTAAAAAGCAAGGAGGCCCTCCGTAACCACCAGGTTCGAGTTTGATTTTTTGTTGTATTTGTTGGCTATCTCTGGCGTACAGGAGGAAGAAAGAGCTCGGACCACGACATTCGCCACCAAGCGGTTTGATAGAGTGGAGCGAAGTCTCTTATGTGTTGTATGGACACCGGCAGCGCGTGAAAGGAGCTCACACAGTCATTGTTACGGTTGGTGTGGCGAAGATGGTGTGGATACAGCCGCGCATAATCGATCACGCAGTGGCGCAGCGGGAGAAGGAGAACAACGTATGGAAGGCCGAATGCCTCAACGACCGCTTCCTCTTGGAGTCTCTCACCGTGAAGCCCGTAAAGGAATCAGAAGGCGATACCGACACTACTGCAGTGACGAGCGAAACGAAGAAGAAGAAGACTCGGCAGAAGCTGATGGATTTACTCTCCTCAAAGCTGGACGATAATCTTCCATGGCCACGGAAAGACCCAACGTCACCTCGAGAGGCTTACGAAGATATACAGCTGGATTCGGATGACGATCGAAGTCAGTCAGTAGACCAGCGGGCCGCAGCAGGGACCAAGCTGTGGAGGATAGTGATGTTACGGACGGATGTAAATAGTGAGGCGGTAGTTGTGGCTGAGGATGACGCGGAGGAGACTATTCGTGAGAACTGGCGCTGGATCGAGGCCAACGTGCTTGCCAAGCTCTCGCAAATCATATCCGAGGAGGGAACCGACAAGGTGGACAAGTTTTTGCTGCTTCAGTTTCAGGTATTCTGACTTGTTTTTTACACGATATAGTTGTATTTGTCTTCTGTTATTTTACTTATTATGTTGGTGCAGATGTTGTACATTAACCAAGCGAATGAGATCGCCCAGCGACAGATAGAGAACCGTCGACGAAGCCAGCTACAATCTAGGACTGAGGTATATTCTCCCACACTCGGCTCGCGTGTCTCTTTGCTGTGGTAGCAAGCTAATCGTTCTGATCTCAACAGTCCACGAAGCAAGAAGAATCAGAGGAGGATGAGATGCTCTCAAGTAAACTCCTTTCTTTATGCCATATAAGGTGAAGCAGTTGGGAGCTAACTTCGTTCATGGATTTAGTGTTCAATTGTTCTCTGTGGGCAAAGTTACGCTATCGAGCAGGCACGATGAAAGTGTTTCACACCAAGCTCAACTTCCGCGCAACTAGCATCACGATCAATATCACTATCTTGTTGCCAGATATTCTGGCTGTCACGAAGGTATGTTATCCAGCGTTGATTCCAGATATGTGCCTTCTTAAGCAAGGATTTTGGCTGGTAACAGGAGACCTCGTCTATCTTGGCCAAGCACGATTCATTGAAGATTAAGGCCAGGGATGGCGAATACTTCTTTTCGGACATTGAGAAGCGAGATGACGTTTACGAGCTCATCTCTCAGCTTTGGAATATGGACATGGAGCACAGGTACTGATTCCTTATTCATTGTTGACATATTTGAGCGCTAGCAGCTGATGCATGTTACCCCAATTCAGATTTCACAAAGTGAAGCAGGCCCGATCTTCTAGTGGCGAGACACAAAGTGATCAAACCGCTTCCCTAGAGCACCTACCTACCCTTTCGTCGGAGGCTGATGGAGATGTCAAGACGGTTCAACTGGGCCTTAATTCATCTGGACACCAAGTGCCAAGTGGTGCGCGACTGTCTGAGTCCGAGCCAGACGGGAATGTTGCGCTCCAAGTATCTGGTGACGAGACTATCCGATGCACTGAAAGTGGCAAAAGCAGTCGTGGCAGTAGTTTCGGTGGCGACTCAGACGCCCGAAGGGAAGACACCTCGGCCTTCCTCACCTCTTCGGGCAGTATCCTGGTCGGCGACTTTGTCATATCTCAGCACTCGGATCAAGTCGAAAAGCTCAACACATCCTTCTCCGAACCTTCGTCTCCATGCGTAGCGCGCCAAGGAGAGGCTCACCCATCAGTGGACTCCGAAGACGATTCCTGGCTCGCTTCTAGCTCCTCTCCGGTGGTCACGCGTACATCAAGAAGTTCCTTTGAGAGCATCCCCTCGATGGACAGTCCGCAGCTCGTACGTGAACGTTCGGGCAGCGGCAGTCAGATGCTGGATTTGGCAGCACTACGATCTCCAAAGACCCAAGCGCTAATTAAAGAGTACCACTCTACCCTGCCTGACGCACTTTGCTCTTGCCTTGGGCTGTATCTTACCACCACAAAAAATCTAGGGGCGACCTATATCAATCGGGTAGCATTACTACGCGGTCTCGTAGTGGCTCGGGATCCTTCGAAATGTTACAGCGCCGTGGCTCGCTTCATTCGCCTAGCGCAAGTCCACCACTTGCTCGAGTGCATGCGGGTACGCAACCATGGCATGTAACATTAATGAATCAGCTAAGGATTCCGTACACCAATTCAGAGTCTTCGTTAGTAAAGAAGCCCAGCATGAAGGACATTCTTGATGCTAAGAAGCGCAACGAACGGTTCCGTTCTCTGTTCCGGCTGCCCATGGAAGAGACTCTGTCCGTCAAGTTTGATGCATCGCTCAGTTTCAAGAAGGTGTTTGTACAGGGCAAGATCTACCTTTCGCCAAACTACGTGTGCTTCCATTCCCTACTTCCGGAGGACAAGGAGGATCTGCGGCTCAGCAACTCGTCAAACGCCATCAGTCAAATTCCAAATGGCAGCGGGCTCGGTGGAAGTGGTGGTGTGTCTTTATCAAGCGGGTCATCGATGAAGGGACTGCGGGACGGCGGCGTACTGGCCGAGAATGTCTTACGCGGACGCAGGGCATCTACGGCATCTTTAATCAGTGTCTCCTCTTCAGCTCCATTTCTCAAGCTGGTCGTGCCCTTTGTTGAAATAACGCAGATGGGTTTAGAAGACGACGGTCCTGGCGCCTACTTAATCGCCCTCAACACGAAGAGAAACCAGGTATCTATTTCGTACACCAGCTGTAGTTGTTGTCTTGTCTCTGACGAGCTACTGTGCAGTTTGTATTTTCCATCAATAATGCCGACGTATTCACCCGCATTCAGGAGCGGAAGAATGAAGCCTGTTCTCACTTGCTCTTCGCTCCTGCGCCGCGCTCCCCGATGGACTTCAAGTTGGGCTGTATGTCTTGGCCTTGGCCACTTGAGAATCCGCTTTAGGACTGATGGCTGGTCATTAACAGATGCTGCGTCGCCGCTCTTTACGTGGCCCAAGGACGCCAGTGAGGATACACCTTCTCCGGTCAATTGGAGCGATCCACATCAGTTAAAGGAGTTCTTCGGTATGCCGTGAGCAGTGTGCAATAGCTTTGTGTTGAAACGCCAACACTGCACTGTGGTTCCAGGTGAATTTAAGGACGAGGACATCCAACAAGAGCAATACATGGAGAGTAGATGGACGTCCTACTTCAAGGAGAATGGCATGGGAGTTGACATGCTCAAGACTCTTGAGATGAAGAGGTATTTAATCTTCTTGGTGAAGCTCATCCTTACAGACTCACTGAATCGAGTCTTAGACTTGTATACGAGGGTATACCCAACGCCTTGCGCGCCCGACTCTGGCAGATCTGCTCCGGTTCCATCTATCGGTTGAGGTCGAAGACCTGCTCCGGCCTCTATAGTAGCCTTTTCGAGAAGGTAGAGCAATCCTTCCCCATTCTTGCCTGCCACAAAAGCCAATTTAGTCTGCGCAGTTCAAAGGACAGCAGTCACTAGCGACGGAACAGATAGAAAAGGACCTTCACCGCTCATTTGATCATCCGTTCTACCAGTACGTCCGTATACATTCCTGGCTTTTTGTAGGTGCGCTTATCAAGGATGCTGTGATGGTGCACAGACCTGGTGGCTCGCGGATCAATGCTTTGCGGAGAGTCCTCACGGCCTATTCGTGGCACAACCCCGATATCGGTACGCGAACGCCGCGATTAAGCATTGACCATGGTAAGATCTTATTGACTGAATCAACATCTTAGGATATTGCCAATCGATGAATATGATCGCTGCTGCATTTTTGTTGTACCTAACTGAAGAGGAGGCCTTCTGTTTACTCATTACGCTCGTAGAGGACATGCTCAAGGGCTACTACACCAAGGAAATGCTTGGTTCCTGCGTCGATCAGCGAGTGTTCGAGGTAAGTTGCTGAAACACTGTTAACCTGAAGAATGCCTGTGTCTGACGCGGCTACATAGGTTCTGCTAGCGGAACACATGCCGCGCCTGCACGCACACTTGACGGAAACGTTGAGTATCCCAATCGCCTGGTTCTCATGTCCTTGGTTCCTCTGCCTCTTCATCGGCAAGCTGCCCCTGAAGGTACTGTAATTGTGTTACTCGTATCCGTCTAAATGAGTAAGCTCACTCAATTGATGTAATAGTGTGTCTGTCATATATTGGACTGCTTCTTCCTGGATGGGCCTTGCGTTCTGTTCCAAGCGGGTCTGGCGCTGTTCAAGATAACTGAAAACGAAATCATAAATATGAAGGACGACATGGGCAGCGGCATCTCGGCCCTTATGCAAAAGAAGGCCCTTGATGACTACGACCTCTTCTTCAAAGTAATTCCGCCTCGGTCTAATGAATAGCATGATAACTAGATCTCACTGCCTTTGAAAAGGTTGCGCTCAAGGACTTTGCGTCTATAACGATGGATAAGGTTCAGCAGCTGCGCAACTCTTACAAGCTTCAGGTCATCATCGATCTGGAGGAGGAAAAGAGGAGGTTCGTAGACTACCCCTTGCCTGGTCCCCTTTTGCTTCTCATTTGCTTGAATCTAGGGAAGCGGAATGGGAAGAGCAGCAGAAGTTGAAGACTAAGCTGAACCTCCTCGAGAGGGAGGAGAAGCTCGTCACTTCGGCGCCGCAAACTCGTTCTCGATCGAACACACTATCGTCGGAATCTGCACCGTCGTTGCAGTCGCTCTTCTCTTCGTTTGCAATGCCCACGGCGGCTTCTCTGGCAGCAAGTGTGGCTCAGGCCATAGGATCACAACCATCATCTCCTCAAGAGACCGAGCGCACACATCCAAGCACTGTGCCGGTGACCAAGCGACCGGCCAAGAGCTCGAGCATGCTCAACACGACCAAGCGGCGCACCGATAATTTCTCAAGATCGCGGGGTGACGAAGCGATCCCGTCGCCCAAGCCGTCGGCGTCATTCGTGAGTGTGGGTTCGTCATCTCCGCCGGCACATTTGCCATCATCTTCCTCTTCCCTTACATCGGCGATCACGCCCCCCGATTCTCCCGCGCAATCGCCATCCGCTTCTCCTATGTCGCGGCGGCGATCTAACACGACAGTAGAACCGCCTCCTTTCTTCAGCTTGTC
>CDEZ01023303.1:42659-59489 GCA_000826365.1 Acanthamoeba royreba | reverse complement strand
CTCGGCATTCAGCCCTTGTCGCGCGCTTCGCTGTACGTCGATCTGGTCTTCCCCGCTATTGTTGCCCGCGCGCAACAGGCGCACCAAGCTCTGCAAGCCGCATTAGCTGGTGGACCACACGGGCGGGTCGAATCGGTCGGGGAGGATGTGGAAATGGAGATCTACCATCACCTTGAGGACATCCGCTTGCACCTGGAACAGCTCATCAATGAACGCAAGGACTTTGTGTCCCTTCTTGCCAAGTTGCCGCTTCTGCGAGGTACGGACATCTCTGTGCATGCTACCTTGATGACTTCTTTATCGAGTGTGTGCATGCATGTACGCCAGGGATGGATGGCAACTTTCATCCTCCTTCTTCGTTCGTGGATCCGACCGTACCGCTTCTTCTTGCCCTGAAACGTGAATGGATACTTCCGATGGCCTACACCAGCTCTACCGAATGGCTGCTGTTCTTCCGTCGATTAGGGCTCATCGACCGTGTGGACGCCGCGCTCTTCCTCTCCTTCGCCAGTGGCGTGAGCGAGATGGCCAAGTATAACATGGCCGACGCACGGAAGCGTGCCGTCCTTCTCATTCAGTACTTGAATGAGCATCACAACGATCTCATCGCTGCGGAAGCCGGGTCGGTTGGCACGTCGTCCACCAGCCCAGCTGAGGCTTCATCATCATCGAGTAAGGCGAGTTTCACGCTGCGTCACCGTTGTTACGCACACTGATTGCGCGTTCACTTGACACACAGGCGAATGGTTCTGGGATAAGCTACGTGAGGTGGAGTTCGTGCCGTGCATGGAAGTGAAGCAGGAGGTGGAGTATCTTAAGAGGACATTCTATCGCTTCTCCGAGGTTGGCGAGTTTTGGGACTTTGAGCTCTTGTGGTCCCAGGCTCCGATCATGGAAGAGACACTGAGTCCACCGTACCATCTCAAGCGGAAACTCAAGATCATATCCACGGTCTACTCCAAAGATATAGACTACGTGCTGCGCCATCTACACTTCATGATTCGTAGTTTCACCAACGCGCGAGTGTACGTGGCCGGAGCCAACTTTGCCGAGAAGAGGCAGAGTGAGCGGCTGCTGAGCGGCTTCCGCGACATCTACCGCTATCTTGATCGTTGCTGCGGCGAGAGCGAGAAGCTGAGGAAACTCATCGCCGAGAAGCTTGGGCGAGATCGACCTTGGATCTACCATCTTGACTCCTTGCCGAGTGAGAATCGAGATGGCACCAACCATCCTGATCGTATATTGAGCTCTCGGGATGGCGATGCGCGAGAGGCTATCTACAAGGTGATGCACTTCATTGCGCCGTCACAGATATTCTACGAGGTGGAGCAGGAGATACCCTCGCTCATGTACCGCATTCCCAGCTGGCTAGCTCATGGACACGACTTTCTTCTCGATGCCTTCGAAGTCGAGGAGATCCCTGGTGCAGAGTGCTCCTTAGAGGGCCTCAATCGGATTCAGAGCTCATATGGCGCTAGACCGCTCGATCAAGGCGCATTGACGCATGTCATCATGCTGTTGGATCTACTCCACGCTCAGCTACGTCGCAACAACAGGTTGAGTACCAGAGCCGAGGCCGGCAAGCAGCAGGCAGACGAGCAGCTGAGATCGAGCATTAAGCAAAAGGTGTGGCTGCCCGATGAGCGAGGAGTACTCAGACGTACGGCAGAGATTTTCGTATTCGACACTCCATGGCTCAAAGGCCGGCTCGCTCTGAACGGAGGTACATCAAACAGGACATGCTCCCCATTCGAGTATCTAACTAACTCATCGTCTTGCCACATATAGAAACGCAAGTGATGATACCAATCTTACATCCTAACGTCTCGAAGGAGATGGCGCGCTTCTTTGGTGTGAGGTAAGGATAGTACCTTTCTGGTGAACCTGTCTGGTCTCAGCTTCTTTCTTGTGTTATCTCAAAAGGTTGTTAAGCCTGATGGTGCGCGAGGAGATTGATCCCCAATTCAAGCTGATGCCCAGCGATCGGCACGCAAGTGACGTCGAACGTTGGCAGTTCAATCTTACTACCGATGAATTCAGGAAAGGTACAGAGCCGTTATCTTCACTCGCGTGTCCGATGCGTTCATTCATGCTTCATCACACCATTCAACAGGGTTGGTGAGGTTAATTGCCCACGAGAAAGGAATGGAGCAGGCAACATCCAAGAAACAACACGAGGGCGACGAAGACCAAGCTGCGGAGGAGCAGAGGAGAGGTCAACAGATGGAAAGATTGTCGTTACTTCGAAACCTTCGAATCGAACCTGCGAAGAGTTTGCAGACAAGAGTAAGTAACCTGACTAGAGAACCAATATTGCTCGTGGACTCATTTACACACAACACAACAGCTCATCTGGCGAGAAAGTGGCGCGGATGTCACGATACCCGGCGCAGGAAACGGGTCCCTTTCAGTACTTGATGTTGAACGCCTGCGCATCTATCTCGCAACGCCGTTCTCGCCTCAGATGCTGCTTACACACTTGGCGAACCAGATCAATCACTTCCTCTTTGAGCCACTCAAGTACGTGGCCAATAACACTGATTCCATGAATGTTGCATTCGTAACGCCATGCTTCAACATATCAGAAACATGCAACCTCTGTGTGCAATCCTTGATTGTGAAGAACCGGAAGCGATCGCCGTTACTCTCAACATTCTCCACATATCCTTCATTGCTGAGGAAGGGCCATCTTCCAGACTTGGCCTGCCTTTATCTGAAGATGAAGTTCGACGATTAGACATGAGTACGATCCGTACCCCTTCTCACTTTCGTGCTGGAGCTCACCTTCATCCCACATGCTGCAGCGGACAAGGATCTAAAGCCCGGAGACAAGGTTGGGCTTGTGTCGAGTGCAATGCCGAACAATCCACCACTGCAAGGCGAAATTCAGTGTCGTCTCGATGATACACACTGGCTCGTCCTTACATCCCCTGCCGGCGATACCCAGCGACTTCACGAAAGCCAGATCGTCAAGATCAAGTCACTGAAGCAGTGGACTGCCGAGGAACGCGAACGCCGAAAGCAGAGAGAAGCGGAAGAACAGCGAGGTAAGGGCAAGCGCAGGATCATCACTGATGAGGATGAGGAAGAAGCCGGCGCGGATAGGAGTGATGCTGATGAGGTTACCCATTCCCAACTCATCTGCAATTGTAGCAAGCGAGCTCATTCATCGCTTGAAACAGAACGGGGAGGAGAGCGGCAAGGAAGAGGTTGAGCTGATTCGCATTGAACCAGCTGATCCAGATCATTGGAAGAAGGAGAGGGCGCTCATCGAACAGGTTCGTGTATTTGGATTTGCACTGATGAATGGACGGTTGGTTTACACTCGATCTCGCAGATAAAAGCCATCAAACCCGAACTGGAACCCGAACCAGCCGGCATCGATGACTTCATCGCAGTAGATGAGAAGTCTGACACGACTCTCCACAAGGCAATTGTGAAAAAGGTTCGCAAGGGCATTCGCCCTGGTTATGACATTGTCCGATGGGGGAATATCGATGAGGTGGCCTTCTTCCACGTCCGAACGGAGCCGGTGACCGAACAAAGACTGGCGCTGGCGCGACAGTGCGTCAGCGTTCTTAGGGAAGTCGCTCGCGTCTTTGATTACCAAGCCTACTTCGTGTGTCTCTTCTACCAGAGGAATGCAGTCAGCCGGTACGCTTCCCTTTTTGTCTTCTAATTCTCCCGCAGCTCAACGCGACTTCCCTCTTCCTCAACAGATTCGTCGAACAGCGGCTGCTGTTCAACATCCACCCGATCGAGGAACATATGCAAAAGAATGGTATTACGGACCTAAGCAAGGACCCATATGCCTTCGCCTATCTCTACTTTTATGGACTCTTTGTACACAAGCTGGGTCACTTCTTCGACATCGGTAGGATTCCCGCTCCACTCCCATAGAGGCGTTGGCATTGGCTTACGTGTACGGCGCACAGTGCACGGGACGCGACATGACTTCTTCATGAATGAGCTGCGGATTGAGTTCAAGATGGAGTGGATCGCCCTGCTCGAATCCAAGGGCTTCGATATTGACGCTCTGCTCTCCGGGCCGCATTCTTGGATGCTCGATCAAACCGTCTTCTAGAATGCTATGGTACAGCATGTTTGGTGGTCGCTGAACATGCAAGCCTCTTCCATCATATTCTCCTCACGAAGCTGGGTTTGCTGCGTGCTGAAGAATGACTGGCAGCTTCTCTCTGATCATTTCCCCAAAGAGCGAGTTGGCCCAGGCAAACCACTCACGGGAGAACTGCTGCGGATGGTTGGGATCAAATGACTCGTGCATCACTCCTGTATCGGCGTCGGTGGTCTGCAGGAGTGACGGGCGTGAGCTGTGTACACAGCCTACGAACGAACAAACCAAAGAATCGCGGTACTTACCTCACATGTACGGATCAGTTCGAGGATCTCCTGCGTATCGTTTGATGTCAGGGCCTGCATGATCAGCGCAATGTGCCATACCCAGCCTCCCTGCGTGTGTGGACTGCCGATACCTTTGGCGTACTCCCCTGCACATGAAGAGGGTTGAGTTTGATTGTGCTCTGAACATAGGACACAAAGAGATGAGAGGCGCACCGGCGGTGTAAAACGGGTTACGTGGAGACAGGATGAGGCGTCGCGTGTTACGCGCAATCACGCCCTCCGGATCGTGGTTTGATCGATACTTGATGTAGGGAATGGATAACAACGAAGGCACGTTCGCGTCGTCCATCAAGACGTAGTTCCCCAACCCGTCCACCTGCGTCACCACAGCACCCGCTGAGTGCCGATCAAAGTGGATCAGAACATGAAGGTGAAGGTAGTACTTCGTAAGCATAGACCCGCCCGTACTCAGGGTCGTCCTGAACGGCGTACTTGTGGATACCTTAAGTATTCGATGAGCCTGTGCACAACACGAGCGTACGACGCCTCACACCAAACCACCATGAGGTGGCCACATACGCACCATCGTCAATCTCTTGGCTGAGCTTCCTGGCCGCCTCTGCCAGAGCAGCATCGCTGAGGACCTCCGTGGCCATCTCGTGCAGATAGTTGAGCGTCACCACCGCAAACATGTTGGACGGAACCAGATACGGAAACTGGCATGCGTCATCGGAAGGTCGAAAGCCTGCTCGACAAGTGAGTGCCTGTTGTCCACATTCACTCAGAAGGACGGTAGATGGGTGCACCGCTCCATGTCATTCCCGTATAGGCGGCTGGCGCTCCCACTCCCTCGCTGGGCATCTCCTGATGCCATTTGTACGGTGAAGTCTGTCAAGAAGGAAGGAAGGAATCATCAGGTACATACTTCATGATGAAGAAGCATGATCACAAGGAAGATGGGTACATTGGGATCATGATTCTGCTCCTGCTTGAAGGTGTCCACCACTAGCTTGGCTGCTGCCTGCCACTCCTTATCGAAGATCTCAGTGATGCCTTGCAGTTCAAGGAGAAAGATAAGTGCAGATCCAGATGCGATGGAAGACAAGTTATAGCACCTGTTGCCTTCCAGTACTTGTAGGACAGGGATAAGAAGTAGCAAAGTGAGTCCACCTCATACTTGCGCTCCCACAGATGTTCCGAGATCCCCAACTGCCGGTCATGCTCAAAGATCGAGTCCCTGAACGCCATGCCACATACGCCACATACGTGAGATGTTTCGACACCAATCTTCTTCGAGAATGGACGAGCGTGTACGGGGGCAGGGGTATCTCACGAAAGGCGTTGGCATAGGGGTCAAAAAGTATGCGGTTGGCATGCCTTCGGATGAGACCTGATGGCGATGGAGGTGAGAAATGAATGCAACTGGTTCATACGTGGGTACCCTCGATGATCATCTGCATGTGCAGGTCATTCGCTGCCAGAGGAATGTAGTGATTGACCTGATGAGGGACTGAGCACATTCAAGACACAGCAGCAAGAGTAGTTGAAGTACCTGAGCAGCAGAGTCCCGCAGCCACATGGCAGGAATGTCTCCTGCAGTGGTGTAAGCCATCGTGACTGGGAAGAATGAAAGGAAAGAAGCTGGAAGTGCCTGTAAAGACGTGAGTGTGGCCATCGGGCATGAATCGTGTGGTGGTTTCGAGTGTGTTGACGAAGCAAAAGCTGAACATGTTGGCCAGCTTGGTGCGCCCAGCGTCCTTGAGCGCTTGCGAGACGCGTTTGACCTCATCTTGTACTGCTGTTGGGACTGTCCTGTCTCTCCACAACTCGCGCTCTGCTACAATGGAGGATTCCCCTTGATGCGCCTGCTGGATCTGAAGGCGGTAGGTGTGAAGGGCAGACTTCAACAGCTGTGCGTCAGCTCGGCTGATACGCAGGCCGGGAGTGCTGGAAGCGAGTGGGTGTCCTGTCCGGCTTGTCCCTTCGTCGCCAACGGGACAAGCCGGACATGCCGCACAAGAGACTGTGGAAGGAATCTCGGGCGATGCCCAGAAAAGGTGATACAGGAAGGAGGTGGACACCAGACCTACCAGCAGGACCAGCAGTGACCTCATCCAAGTATGGTACGAGAACAAGCAAGTGAGCTAAGGGGTTGCTCCACACTTACCATATCCAGAATTATATGGAATTTGTGGAATTGAGAATGCCTTGGATTCCTTTTCCGGTTTCAAATATTCAAAACAGTTGTCGACAGGAAGTTTCTCTGCAAACATCGCTTTCGCCCACTCAGAGGTCAGAGAAGAAGATGGAGATCTGGATGGAGTCGGTGGGTGGGGCGGTGGGGGGTCCCATCTATGATGTGGAGTGGTACCGCATCATCGCCGCCTTCCATCAATCGCCCGTGGAGCGCGAGAAGATCATGCGCGACTACACCGAGGACCAGCTTCTCGACCAGCTCCTCCACACCCTCCGGTACTACTGTGTTCCCATTTATTTATTTATTTATTTAATCATTTATCACATAAAATATTATTCTAATATCAACATGTTTTTTATCTGTTCATAATTTAATTCATTATTAATTAAACTCAACAATATTTTTAATCGATATTTTCTGTAAAATATTTAAGGAATTTTGTCTGACGAGAATGCCTGTTGGTGAAACATCGTGATAGGGCTGAAGCGAAGGATGATTCGCCGGAGGAGGTACTCAAGTGCAACTTGCTGATCTTCCTGCAGGAGAACGTCATGTACTTCCTCGCAGAGAACGCGCAGAGGTGAGACGCTTCCCTTTTGTTGAACATCTCGCGTGACACTGATTCCTGTCTTTTGGTCCCACATTTGCTGACGTGATGGGAATGGGAATCGCAGTACGGAAAAGGTGTGCGCGCAACTTAACAGCATTCTAAACCACGTTGGGGAATCCAATGGTCTCATCTTTCTCAAGAGCAATGTGCTAGCCACACTTACCACAATCATTCTCGAACTCGAGCTGATCCGCACTCAGGTAATCTTGATTTGATGCTGCAATGATTCACAGTGAGATTTGATCGACGCCATGTTATGTAGCCGAGAGTGTTTGAATCGTTCGTAGAAGTATTGTTTGATATCATCAGTAAGGTTAACTCGCCTGCCGATCGTGTGCTACGAGCAATGGTTCGATGCAAAACACATGTTACGAGGACTGGATTTCACTCACATACATCCAGGCTTGCGATTGTCTGCGGGAGTTGGCCCTCAGCTACCCTAAGCTGCTAACGAAATCGCTGGGACACCTCCACAAGTACTTTCTCTCCGAGACAGGCTCTTCACCCCAAACTAATCACCGCATCTTAGTTTTTGCCAGCAGGAACTTTCGCATGCAGTGCAGTCCTATCTTACGCTCTTCTCATCTGCCTTTTTCTCCTGTTCCGCCGCCATATTTGACGATACGCCGGCTGCCGAATCGACCGACGAGTCACCCTTCCTTTCGAATTCTACGCTGCCCACTATGCTTTCTTCTTCCTCCTCAACTTCATTTAGTTCCTACACTTTGATGCGTGCGGCAGACGGCCGTGAGTGGAGTCTCGGCGGAGTTAGCGAACGCACAGCATCTCACTCACACTTATCATCGCCGGGTGCATCGCTCTTATCCGTGGCAACTCCTCTATGCCCCTTTCACATTCCTGAGGACGTGCAACTTCGACCGCTCACTTATCAATCATCGTTGCCCTCGCTTGCTTCCCCGTCCTCTTCTTCATCTGCCGCACTGAATGTAACTCCATCACCATCAACCTCAGATGCCGTTCAGTCATCACAAACTTCAACAGCCGATTCTACGTTACCTCTACTGCACATTCCCGATGCTTTTCTGCGAGACGTCAGACGTTCGGTCTCGCTCTTGGTGGAAAGCGCCCCTCGCATCACCGAGTGGGGTCTGGCTACCATCTTGGAGCAGCTTATCGCTTTTGTTGGCCGTACCGGTACATCGAGCCGCATAATTATTATGACTGTCTGGCTCACCATGGCTGATGCATGACGACTAATCCAGATCTTCCTCGAGATGTATTCAAGCACTATTTCTTCCATCTTCTGTCCTCGAACTCTCCGATATTAGTTCATGCTGTGATCATGATCATGCTGCGCTTTCCGGAGGTCATGCAAATCGCCGACTATCGCACACTCATTGATCAACTCTTCCGACTCATTGAGGAACCTCTCTCGTACTTACTTCATAATCTAAACTTGCTGTTCCGTGAGCAGTTGTCTAATACCGCTGTTAGGTCTGTTGAGAAGCGAGTGCTCGTCATCGAATGGCTCATTTCATTGGAACAGTTTTTCCCCGATGCGCTGGTGTACCACTTGATGCTGCCCGAAGGCGAAAGCCCCCCGCCTTCACCGGTAGTAGCCCGGGCTGGAGCGTCTTCCTCGACTGCACGACTAACAGAGTCGGCAGCATCGTATCTTAACTATCCCGTCACCAAGGCCATGCGTCGGAGCCTGCCGCCGCTGCTCTTCCAATACTATAACAACTTTTATCCCAGCATCTTCGACTCATGGGAACTACGAGAAGCCAAGTTATATCCTTTTTCCCCTTCATCGTGATCTGTCCTTGTTTTTGTGTTGATTTTTGTACAGCTGCTTCCTTAACGTTTTCCTCACACTTGCTCTGTGCTCGTGCTTCAACGCTGACACGGCTGTGCCTCCACCGTACGCCTTCCATGCTCGCAATCTCTCCCTTACCCCGATCTCGCTAATGCATTTTGACACTGTGCAGAACCATTTTGCGCGTACTGGCATGCGTGGAAGAGTATCGCTATTACGAGTCAGACGATCGGCCAACAGTCATCGCCTTCCGCGTACTCAGTGCTATGTTACTCTCCTTCACTGAGCTCTATGCAGAGATCTACAAGTACGCTCTGAGCAAGCAAACCACTGTTCTGAGTTCTGCTCATGCTCCTTTGTTCGTGCAGATATCTGCTGAATCTTATCCTTCATACGCCCAAGTTTTTGCCTAACGCCATCAAGTTAATCAATGACATCAGAAATAGTCCTGTCGCTTCCACTTCTAAGGTGTGTTCAACATTCACGTTTTCAAAGTGACGATAACTGATGTGGACGCGCACACCAGGTCGCGTCTGTACTTTTGTCCTCGCTGAATGAGGTCTTCATCACGCATCCCATCAATCGATTGGCGCAGTACCTGTCCATTCTCCAGGCTATCGTTGCCGATCCCTCAATAGACCCTACGGTACGCCGTTTTGTCAACGCTATTCTTTCGATAGAGGTTTTACAGTTTGTTATGTGGCCAGAACCTGCTGCGTAAGGTGCTGCTCTTCCTCAAGCAGACGACTTATTGTCAACAGGGCAAGTGGAATGAAGGAGACAGTGTCCTCGCCATTTGCAGGTGATAGCTTCCATTTTTTGCTTCGTATAGATTCTTTGCTGAGACTCTGGTGCTGCGTCGCGCAGGGCTGCCATGCTCGCACACCCGACACGGCTTGTGTTCAAGCCATTGGGCGAATTGCTCTTGTTCTGCGTTCACAATTATGCTGATGTAGACATCCGCGATCGAGCGTACTTCTACTATCAGCTGCTCACCCACGTCTCTTCTGAGCGACTGCGGGTATGTACTCATGCTTGTCGAGCTGTCCCTTCATGAGACTCACTCATTCCTTAAAAGACCATTCTTACGCCGCTATCTGATCTGCAAGCGGAGGACGAAGAGAAGACCATCGGCATGCAAACTGCTCATCTTCCCAAGATCCCAGTCATCAGTTATCCCCTGCACACCCAGCTCTCTCTTGCTCGCCGACCATCAGCATTACCCGCTCCAAGCCAGCAAGCCCCGCAGCCAAAACCTGAACCGTCAAAGGATAGCATTGCGGCGAAGGCCACCATTGAAGAAGCCCGGGGAAGAGATGATCAAGAGACCGAGGATGAGCGCGAGAGGGAGCGAAGACAGCTTCTCGAAACCGAGGAAAAGTTGTTCAAGGAGTATCTTGCTCAACTTGCCGCGTGGAGTGTCGACGCTGCAGAGGTGACAGAGCGTCTGCACGAATCAGGGAAGCTCAGCGAGAGCGGCACACTCACCTTTGGGAATAGTTCCTCCGATGACGATGCTCACTCGACGAACACAGCGCCGAAGCGGCCCATCTCTCGCCCTAGCTTCCAGCTTCGATTCACGTTGCGATACAAGACTGAAGACGAGCAATTGTGTGATGCCGCCAGTGCAGCGGCAGCAGCGACATCGGGCAAGACCCTTCCTTCCAAGCTCTACACTCTCGTACTGTCGTTCTCACACTCCAAGATCTACGAACCCTTGGATACCGTGCATATCCCCTATCTCTGTCGCGATCCTTTGGGATGCACCAGCATCGATGGCGATCACTCAATGAGGAAGAGCGCAAGGAGGCTTCACAACGACGCTAAGGCAAGAAGTGGTAGCGAGAGCAACGGCGTCGCGTACTCTAGTGGCGGTTCTAGATTACCTTACGTCTATGATGTCGGCATCACGTTCAGGCCTCTCGTACCGCTTCCGACGTCCTTTGCAGTGAACGCAACATTCAACGATGAAGAAGGCAACATATGCGAGGGCCAGATGGAATCTTTATGCGTAAACTTCACCGACCTTTTCCTCCCCATACCTCTTCCGGCTTCCTTCGCAGCTTCGAGTGATGATCAAGACTCTCCGTCAGCTCCGCTCGATGGTGAAGATTCTTCGCGCCCCAATGGATCGTCCGTCTATTCGCCATCCAATCTATTACGCATGATGTGGCGACAACTGTGGCGACACCTAAGTGTCGAAGATAGGTACCACTGATCTCGACACGACTGACTCCGTAGAGAAATCAATTGCAGTAAGCTCAGCACTCTCACTCAATGCAGCATGGAGAATGGGAAATCGGTCAAGTATGTATTCAAAGGACGAGACGCTATGCGCAGCCTCATCCACGCGCACTTTGGCGAATTCATTGTCAGTGATGAGGGTACGCGTACCTTGCCTACGGAACATAGAACTCAGCGATTCATCCCTTTCCGCCTGTGGTGTCACGTCCAGGTGGCGAATGTATGGAAGCGCAAGAGGAGGACCAGACGAGAGACGCAGAGGCGTGTGGTTCATCAGAGACGCTGCGTCTGATGATATTTCTACCACCGCGCTATCATCTCCTTGCACGAGCCGGAATGCGTGACGAGTTCACCGTTCTTGACATACGGTACATCCTCCTTACAACACACTTTGTACTCTCTCCCTCCTCTGCGTGACACTAACCCCTTGCGCTGCTATCCAGCACGGACTTCTGGCGTGTGCTTCCCTTCATTGATCCGCTCTTTGATGCCCTGTAGCCGGTAGGCTGGACCGGGCATTTATCCTCCATCGCTCAATCGGAACGCGTTGGGCTCTTCTCTTAAGTGACCTATTGGCGGGTATCATCAGTTGGTGGCAAGATCTAAGCTTCCTCACATTTAGTACACCCATCAGCCCGTCGGCTGTAGTGGCGCCGATAGCGTCCGCGTGCGTTAACCGTTATTCCTCACTCTTTCTCGGCCTGGTGTAGGATAGTCCAGTGTCGGCCGCCCTTCCGTCCACTTGCTTCGAATGTGCTGGGAAGCCACAGCATATTGAGCACGAAGTCGCGCGTTCGAGGAAGGACGGCGGGACGAGCCGCACTCCGGCCGGCAACTTCGCCGCAGTTTCTCAGTTGAGTTACCCTCCGACTTGCTCGCTTCTTTCCTATCAACCCTCCGCCATCTTCTCCAATCAAGTTTAGTTCGTCCCTTTCTTTGTCCGGTGCACCGCTGCAACCCTCCCTTCACACGTGCAGCCTTCCTACCTTGTTTGCTGAGCACGCGAGCGCCAGGAAGAGAAGAACGTGGTTGTGTGTGCGAGGAAGAGGACGAAGAAGAGAGAGTGGATAGTCATCGAGTGCAGTGACCTTATCGCCCTTGCCTGCCCATCATCTTCAATAGGATCTCCTGCATAGAGGACGTGCTCCTCCTTTCTGGGCATCATCATCAGCTCGCCGCCTCGACTTCATCCGAACCTCCTCCGTTCTTCTTCAAACGATCTTCAAGTCTTTCCTGCTTGAACTTGGCCGCCTCCCTAGCGCCGTCCACTACGGGGGAGTGGCCATGGAGCCAGATATGACGGTCAGTCATGCGGCCGCAGAAGTTGAACACAGCTGCCTGACAGCTGCCGCAGCAGCACCAACGGTCCCCGTACACGCCGGCGCTCGTTTCGTGGCCGTTGATGTATCAGGGACGAGCAGCTCTACCCAATCGGAGCTACAAAGGACAACACGGACTCCCCTAAGACGAGCCTGTGTCAGACCCGCCGGCGCCATTGGGTCCAACCAGCAAGCTCGCCCACTACCATCGGGTTGCTCCCCACACAAAGGAAAGACCGCTGTGTCCCAAAGAACGCAGAAAACTTCTACCCTTCCCCCTCCCCTTCACGCCAGTCCACCTCAAGTGGCGTCTTCTACAGGAACTCGTACTCCTCGTACTCCTGAAAGATCGAAAGCGATCGGGAAAGCGAAGACGACGGAAAGAACGAAAGCGACGACGGCGGAGCTGAGGACATCGAAGACGACGTCGATGATGGACACCAACGCCAACACTGCCGCCGGCGCCGCCACTGCGGCGCCCAGCCCGGCAGGGATGTGGAGACGATGGCACAAGGCCACCCTGCACTCCCTGAGCCCGCAGTACGTCAAAGGAATGACCGAGGGCGAGGAACGAAGTCGCGCCCACGCCCTCATCAACATCCACCTCACCCTCATCCCCACCACCTTTCTCTTCTTCATCGTCGCCTTCTTCATCGATGGAACCATCTTGACAGATAATGGCATCACCCTGATCGTGAGTCTGGTACGCACATGTTTTTTATTTCCATTTCCATTTCTATTTTCTATTTTCCATTTTTAGTACTAAAAATGGAAAATGAAAGATCTTTCATTTTTTCTTTTTCGGAATATTTCTTTTATGGATAGACATTATTTTTTAGTCCATTTTCGGTAGATTTTAGAAAGGGTATTAATTAATTATTTATTGATTATTTATTATATCATTTTAAAAATATTTTTGACATCTGTGTAGGGCGTGTATGTTGCGAATCTGTGGAGCTACAGGCGTTGGGGCAACTTGTACGTGTCGGCGGTGCTGCTGACTCTCTACATCGAGCACCTCGTGATGTTACGGGTATGTTGTTCCCTTCCCTTCTTGTACATGGTCATCGTCATCATCGTCTTCATCATCATCGTCATCATCATCGTTATGAGCCACCAAGACATGTCGAAGAGATACGAGGGATGGCGACGAACTCGTCAGTGCTCATCTCGTCTCCTGTATCGAGTTATCTGGTGTGAAGATGAGCACTGATGAATGGTGTCTCACTCATTCTTGTTCTTCTTCTTGATGTTGAACTTGTGTCGGGTGTACACATGCATACAGACGTACGTGGATGGGATCAACTCGGAGGCATACTTCTGGTATGAGCGAACACGACCTGAACTTGACCTGCATTCTGCAGTCCCTTGACATGACTTATCACCCATTTGTTTCTCTCTCTGTCTCAGGGCCGTGTTGCTGCCGCAGATGGTGTTCTACCTGCTCGGCCCGCGTTCGGGCCTGCTCTGTATGGCGATGACGATCTTCCATACGCTGCTTCTCTATGCGCATCAATCCGGCCTTAATCAAGATATAGCGTCTCTCATGACGGACGACGTTGAGGTCACTGCGATCTACCCTGCGTTCGGCTTGTCCAAGGGCGCGCGAACACTTCATAGCGTATTCTTAAACCGGCTCACTCTCCTTATCTTCGTCAGCTCCATTTCTTACTTTCACGAAAAGCGTCGTTCGCTGGCGCTTCATAAGGTGGAAGAAGCCCTACGGTACCCTTCATTACCAACACTACCCAACCACTCAATGCATGCAACTCATATGATTTCTGATCTATGCAGCGAGAAGGAGGCTATCAATGCGGGACTGTTGCAGGCAACGGAAGCCAAGACACACTTTCTGGCAAACATGGTACGTTCTTCTGCTGCTAGATACATCCTCTGCGATCATAATCAACTGACACTCTCACGGTGTGGTCTGCCCTTTGCTGCGATCCCGTTTCAACTGGCAGTCACACGGTACGATCCCCTGATAAAATCATGCTTTATGCAGGATAAGAGTTCACTTATTGATCATTTGCAGAGTTGCGAACGCCCATGCATGGCATCATCGCTATGGCGTCTGATCTGAAGGAGATGCCCCTTCCTAGCAAGGCACGCGAAGCAATAGGCATCATCTCCGACTGCGCCGACCATTTGCTTTCCTTGGTCAACGACGTGCTTGACTTTGCTCGGTACCTATTATTGTCGTTAGTGCACTGCAAGGACCACTTTGGAGTAACTTGGAATGATTTCAGCATCGAGCAGAGCCAGCTCGAACTCGAGCAGATTCCATTCTGTGTGACCTCCGAGGTCAAGAAAGCGCTCGCCATGCATTCCGTGATGGCCAAGCAGAAGGGCGTCTATCTGCTCGTAAAGAAAGTCCGAGTTGCTCATCCCTACCACATCGGTACGCGCTTGGCCTTCCCAACCACCCTTTATGTCCGAGTTCTTCTAATCAACTGTCCTTTGCTTGCAGGCGATCCGCTACGGTTCAGGCAGATCGTTATTAATCTTTTGAGTAACGCTGTTAAGTTCACGCCTGGCGGAGGTACCTTGCACCGCTAGAAGCGACTATTGTTGCACAGTGAAGCTTATCTCCTCCTACTCTCCACCAGGCCAAGTGAGCGTTTCGATGATGAACAAAAAGGACAACCCGGAACAGATTAGGGTTTCTGTGCGGGACACTGGTATTGGAATTCCTAAGAGCTCGCAGCCGCATCTGTTCGAGGTACCTCAGCTTGATGATGACTTGGGATTCGTCAATGGTTGAGATTCTAATACACGAAACTTCCACTATCAGAGCTTCTCTCAGTTGGATGCATCCATTCGAAGGAAGTATGGAGGCTCGGGTCTAGGATTGTCGATTTGCAAGAAGTTGTGTCTGGCGATGGGTGGCGATATCGAATGCCGCAGCGAGGTCGGAAAGGGCAGCGAGTTCGCATTCTGTGTGAGCCTTCCTCCAACGACCAAACAAAACTACCGCGAGGCACGGGAAGTTGATGAGAGCGCAGTCGTGCGCCATCGTCACAACCACCAACACCACCAGCATCGTTTCCATCATCGTAATCACCGCCATACCGATGAACATGGCGGTGAGGATGATGAAGGGATGATTAAGCTCGAAAGCGATCCGGACGAAAAGCTGAAGGAAGATGAACAACCTATTGATGATAGCGATAGCAGCAGTCTGACCGATGATGAAAGTACCGAAGACGAAGAAGAGGAGGAGACGCGTTCCGATCAAGAGGACGCCAATCAAGAGGCAACTGTAGAACAAGAGCCAGTCGCCGAACCCGGGCTTACGAAGTCTCTCACCCTGACCTCGCTTCGCCGGAGGAATGTCGTGCGTCCTGCCGAGCACGACGCCAGCCGAAGGGTGATTACAAGCTCTGACAATACATTCAAGAATGCTCGTGGTCCACGAGGACGCGAAACCGTCAGTGCCAACGTTGATGCTCATAATCAGACTTCAAAACGGAACAAGGAAGCCACCGGAGTCCGACGTCGGAGCGAAGGCGCTGATCCCTATCAGCAAGTGCTCTCCGGCCGTCTCAGTTCTAGCGGACTAGGTTACATTGCCGAAAGTGAGACTGACTACGAGGATGATGGAGACGAGGAGGGCTGGTACTCTGAGCTTTCTCCTACGAGCTCCACGCCTGTTTCTCTGTCCGAATCGGGGTCGCTCTCCCGCGTATCTCTGTCTTCGCTGCCTTCGTCTACCTTCTCTTCACCGACTACTTCCTTCTGTTCCATCTCGGACATATCACTGACTCAGTCGCAGACCGTGCTCGCGCAAAGGTCATCAAAGCATTCTCCTCAGCTGCAGACCACTGGGCCAAGCACGACCTCTCCTCATCACAGTTCCGAAAACATCGAGACTAGCCTGCTTGGTGGTAACCAACGTCGGAGCTCAGTTCCTACCTTCGCGTCATCTCCCTCTTCTAAAGCGCAGCAGGGCACACAGCAACATAACAGTATGCCCACCGTGCCCTCTCTCCAATCTGCCTCTGAATCTCCACTACCATCGCCCACGCTCTTTTCATTCTCGCCGGAAGGCTATCAAGCTACGCCACCTCCTTCTCCGATGTTTGAGTCCACGTCTGCATTGTCCATATCGTCTTCCTCTTCATCTGCATCTTCGGCGTTTGCTGCGTTAACTTCATCCGTCCGTAACGTATCCCTCAATTCATGTTCATCTCCGCGTGGACTTGTGCGCAAGCGGACGCTGACTCCATCCAATTCGAACCTCCGAACTGCACGGTCGGTGACCGGCCTCAAGATCGGTCAAATGCCCTCGATCCCATCCAGCAAAGCTCCTGTTCCGCCT
>CDEZ01023303.1:8336-22465 GCA_000826365.1 Acanthamoeba royreba | reverse complement strand
GCTAGAGTGGGTCCACGAGAAGCAGGGCTGTCCGCTGGACGCGCGGGTCTGCTCCGCGGCGGCCGGCGGTGGCCACCTCGACGTGCTGGTGTGGTTGCGGAGGAAAAAGTGTGGGTGGGACGTGTCGACATGCTCTAACGCAGCTGCAGGCGGTCATCTGGACGTTCTCAAGTGGGCGCGGGAGCACGGCTGTCCGTGGGACGAGAACGCATGTGCGGCGGCGGCCGGCGGAGGTCACCTCGCGGTGCTCCGATGGCTGCGCGAGCAGAGGTGTCCGTGGGGAGCGGACACTTGTGCGAAGGCGGCCCGTGGCGGATATCTCGAGATTCTCAAGTGGGCGCGGGAGCAGGGATGTCCGTGGACGGAGACAACGTGCTTCTTGGCCTCAGGCGGAGGTCATCTGGACATTCTCAAGTGGGCTCGGGAGCAGGGATGTCCGTGGGAGGAGAACACATGTTCGAGCGCGGCGCAGGGCGGCCATTTCGAGGTATTGCAGTGGGCGCGCGACAACGGATGCCCATGGAACTCGAACACTTGCTCTAGTGCAGCCGAACGAGGCCATCTCGAGATCTTGAAGTGGGCGTACGACAATGGGTGTACATTGAACAACTTTGCGTGTACCGTGGCCGCGGCGGGCGGTCATCTCGAGGTGCTGCAATGGTTGCGCGAGCGGAACAGCCCGTGGAGCACCTCGACATGTGCCCGGGCAGCGAGAGCAGGACACTTGAAGGTGCTCGAGTGGGCCCATGAGCAGGGATGTCCCATGGATCATACTACTTGCTCAAACGCAGCCTCAGGCGGCCATCTTGATGTACTTAAATGGGCTCGCGCGAATGGGTGCCAATGGGACGAGTCAACGTGTGTCGAGGCCGCTCGGAACGGCCATCTCGACGTACTGGAGTGGGCCTACACCAACGGTTGCCCATTGAGCAAGAGAGCTTCAGTCGCCGCCGCAATCAGCAACCAGATCAAAGTCTTAGAGTGGCTTCACGCTCGCGGATGTCCATGGGACAAGGAGGTATGCTCTGTTGCTGCCTCGGCGGGAAATCGAGAAGTATTGCAGTGGGCGAATGCCAATGGATGTCCGGCTGATGCACTCTCCTCTCGAATCTCACATCAAGCACCTTCTCTAAGACTGTGATGATAAGGTGCTGACCCGCGTTTTCTTCTATTTCATGTGGTGCTAATTCTCTGATATCGACTCCAGGTGGACGGGCAACAACTTGTGTCCAGATGGGCCTCAGCAAAAACCTTTAGGGGAATGTACAGAGATCCTCAACTATGTCATAGGAATTCAGGATTACCTTTATTATGACTGAGCATGATCAATAGTGAGTAAGCATAACCAGCAGCCGACCTTTTATTGATGAATAATAAGATTCTTCTGCTCTGCCCAGAATGTTTGGGCTGCTTCAACTAAAGTTTCGTAAAGCATTTCCAATCTTACAAAATCGTTACAAATTCTTCCATACATTTTTACGATTTGGGAAATTTAACAGAATCAATTATGTCACTAATTGTTGTCGGGCCCAACCAAATGAAATAAAAGAGTAGTTCAGCTAGTGAATACTTGCACTACAAACGATGGAAGAAAAGTCGACCACGACTGAAGGCACACAGCCGTCTTCTTCTTCATCATCGAAGCGGGACTTCCTCATTCGGATAGAACAAGAGATCAACCGCGAATGGGAAAAGGGCCAACTGTGGGAGGTGGACGCTCCGGAGACGTCGGATAGCGTGCCCAAGTACATGGTCACTTTTCCCTATCCGTACATGAACGGCAGTCTTCATCTCGGTCATGCGTTCACCATTTCGAAAGCCGAGTTCGCGGCGAGCTACCAGAGGCTCAAGGGCAGACGTGTGCTGTTCCCATTCGCATTCCACTTCACTGGCATGCCTATCAAGGCTTGTGTTGATAAACTCAAGCGCGAGATAGACGATGGTATGATCAACTAAAATATTTCAAAAATGATCACTCATCCGGAACTACACCTGACCCAAATTTTTTGCAGCGGCCGCATCAGAAACGGAACACGCAGAAGGCCAAGTTGATCGCGTGGGGTCTGGAGAGGGTGATAAGCCTGCTCGTCACCTTGACCCCACCGTTTTCCGGTCTCTTAAGGTAGCGTTCGATGAATTGTGCAGCAAGATGTGCTGGATTCTTGAATTGGTCTGATCAGGATTCTACACCTCAGTCCAAGGCAAAAGCCAAGACAGGTCAGGCGAAGCGACAATGGGAAATCATGGAGGAGATGGGCGTGCCTGTCGGTGATATCCCCAAGTTCGCCGACGCCAGGTACTGGTTCGACTACTTCCCTCGTACGGCAGTGGAGGACCTCAAGGAGATGGGCCTTTGCGTGGATTGGCGACGATCCTTCATCACCACGGAGATCAATCCTTACTACGACTCGTTTATACGATGGCAGTTCCAAACGCTCAAGGAGCAGGGCAAGGTCATGTTCGGCAAGCGCTGCTGCATCTTCTCTCCGCTCGACGGACAGCCCTGCGCAGATGCTGACCGTTCGCGCGGAGAAGGCGTGATGCCGCAGGAGTACACCTTGATCAAGCAGGAAGTGATGACGCCTTTCCCTGAGCAACTTCGTGCTCTAGAGGGCAAGAAGGTCTACTTGGTCGCTGCTACCCTCCGCCCGGAGACTATGTACGGACAAACCAATGCATTCGTGTTGCCGACTGGACAGTACGGTGCCTTCGAGATCAACGAATCTGATGTCTTCATCTGCTCTGACTGGGCTGCGAAGAGTACGTATATACGTACTGCTCATTCGTGCAATGATGACGAATACTAACCGTCAACATGGTCACTTCCCACACAGATCTCAGCTACCAAGGCTTCTCTAGGGAGTTCGGGAAGATGGTGAAGCTGCTTGAGCTCACTGGCCAAGACCTCATCGGCCTCCGCATCAAGACTCCTCTTTCAGTCGTTTATGAACAGGTGTACGTCTTGCCGATGCTCACCATTAGTTTGGATCGAGGCACTGGAATCGTTGCGAGTGTACCGAGCGATAGTCCCGACGATTACGCCGGTCTTATCGACCTCAAGAACAGGTCTATCCTCCGCACCAAGTACCAGGTGTCGGACGAAATGGTGCTTCCCTTCAACGTAGTCCCGATCATCGACATTCCCGGTTACGGAGACACCGCGGCAGTGACGGAATACGACAGCATGAAGATCACAAGTCAGAATGATAAGGAGAGACTTAACGCTGCGAAAGAGCGCATTCACATTCGTGCATACCATGACGGCGTGATGAAAATCGGTCCGCATGCTGGCAAGTAAGTTCTCTCTTTCCTTTCTGATGTTGATCCAAGTTTATCTGAATGATGAATCACATTCAGGAAGGTGAAGGATGCCAAGCCGCTCATCAAGCAGGAGTTGATTGCCTCGGGGAAGGCCGTAACATACTATGAGCCCGATGGGGAGGTAGTGTCCCGTACCGGCGACCGATGCATCTGCGCGATGACAGCCCAGTGGTACATTCTCTACGGCCAACCAGAGTGGAAGGCCCAGACGGAATCATTGCTTGATAAGCTGGAGACCTATGCTCCGGAGACACGGCACCTTCTCGAAGCGACGCTTGCCACGTTCTACGAGTGGGCATGTTCGCGCAGCTACGGTCTTGGCTCAAGGATTCCCTGGGATCCGAGCTACCTTATCGATGCACTCTCCGATTCTACCATCTACACCGCCTACTACACCGTCGCGCACTTATTGCAGGGAGGAATCCTCGATGGATCAGGAACGGGACCTGCTCAAATCAAGTCGGAACAGCTCATTCCTGCCGTTTGGGACTTCATCTTCGCGCGTAGGGAAGAGCCACCTGAAACCAGCATTCCGATCGATACGTTGATGAAGCTTCGTCGGGAGTTTGAGTACTGGTAAGCCGCCGAGAGCATTCCCTTATCATTGAGATGAAGAATGGCGACTGAATACGTGGGAAACAGGTACCCGGTCGATCTCAGGGTCACTGGAAAGGACCTCATCCCGAACCACATGACTCTCTTCCTCTACAATCACGTGGCCATGTGGCCCCAGGAGAGGTGGCCCAGAGCCGTTCGTGCGAATGGTCACATTCTTCTCAACGAAAAGAAGATGTCAAAGGGCGCAGGCAACTTTATCACCTTGAGGGGTAACATGCCTTGCCTTCATGTCCTGTTCTGCTTGATGTCAACTGAGCATGGCTGCATCTTCTTCTTCTTCTTCTCATTCTTCTTCTTCTTCACCTTCTCTACAGATGCAATGAAGCAGTATTCGGTGGACGGAATGCGGTTCGCTCTTGCTGATGCGGGCGATGGCGTGGAAGATGCCAACTTCACCCGCAACACAGTGAACACCGCCGTTCTTCGACTCTACTCCCAGATCGAATGGACCAACGAGACGCTCGCACACGGCAGCGAGTTGCGCGATGGCGAGCCCTGCACCTTCTTCGATCGCGTCTTTGAAAGTGAGATCAACAAAGCAATTGAACAGACCGAGGCCAGCTACGAGAAGATGAAGTTCCGGGAGGCCCTTCTTCATGGATTCTGGAATCTCCAAACTGCTCGTGACAACTATCGTCAGGCCGAGAAGAACATGAACCGGTCGCTTGTGGATCGCTTCATTGAAGTCCAGACAGTCCTCCTCGCGCCGATCTGTCCTCACTACTCCGAGTACATCTGGACGAGGCTTCTCAAGCGTGATGGTTCCGTGCGTCACACGACGTGGCCTGCACCAGGTCCGATCGACCAGGCGCTCCTCGATCAGCACCAGTTCCTTCAGGACGTACTCGGCATGTCGCGCGTCCGCGTGCAAGCTCTGCGATCTCAGTTCATCAACAACTCCGATGGATTCATCTACCTGAGCGACGAACACCCACCATGGTACCAAAGGGCGATCAGAGCTGCTCAGTCCTTCTACGACGCCTCCACCAACACATTCGCGGAGGGCTTCGAGCGCCAGCTCTGGAACGTGCTCCGTCAAGAAGAATCATCGCAGCAGGCTGGCGACATGAAGAAGATGATGAATCTCATTGCTGATTTGCCCAGGCGAGTCCGCGAGAGCGGTCAGGCTGCATTCAGCCTCAGCATGCCTTTCGATCAGCTTGCCTTACTCACGACTCATCAGGAATTCCTTCGCCAGCAGCTCGGACTTCACACGCTTACCATCTTCTCATCCACTGACTCTGCTGCACCTGACCATGACGGCAAGAAGAGTGCAGCCGTGCCGCTCAAACCGGTGTTCACCTTCATGGGTGAGAAGACGAAGAAGGCAAGCGGGAATGTCAAGCCCTAAATTCAGTCCATTCAATGAATGTTCGATCAATGTTGGTGTCATCACATGCAGTGTCGCCCCGGAGAAGGCGCGCCCGCCTCCCTCTCCACCTTTATCCGAATCCCCTACTACTCCAGGAGGGACAGTCACGTCGGTGAGGTGCTAAGCACAAGTCCGAGGTACCCACCAGGGTGTGTGCATAACCGAACAACCACTCATCTCGGTTGCAGTTGAGACCTATGAGGTTTGTGTTGGATTCATGTTAGCTTATTCTACAACACCAAGCACTTCCCTACCCTCAAGAAAACAGTATGTAATATCTTCATCAGCTTTGATTTTCTATTATTTTCTCGTTTCTTTTTCTTGTTCTACGGTGAGAAAGTCGATTACCGACAACCAATCCCTGCTCGCGAGAGACAGTTTGTTCCGTGAAATTTCGGCCTATTTTTATCGTCGGAGTTTAATCAAACGAATTTGCGGTGAGTTGTCCGCCATAAAGGCATGCGTACCACAGCCTTGATGATGCCTGTCGTGCTCTCCTCATGGAGGTATGGCCGAAGAGGAGGCAGGCCATGGGCGTGAGGTGGAGCTGGCATGGACGTCCGTGCACATCACTTCAACAACGACTCTTACCCTTCTTTGTCCACACAGAACCTAGACAGAAGCGACTCCTACATAAACTACGTTTTTTTCTGATCGACATTCATCCAACTATAACTCCATCGACACGGCACATCATGCACGGTCCATCGATGCTTGTAGGCGTCATCGTCTTCGGGTGCCTGGTGGTGGGCCTGATGCTCAATATGGACATTTGGCTGAGTGCCCCGCCGCAGAGCTGGGACGCGGACCTGGCCTACAACACACAGCAGGGGCATCAGCGCCCCAGTGCAGAAGAGAACATCGAGTGGGCCCGGTTCGTGGAGCGCTGGAATGCCAGTCAGGCGGAGCGGAAGGAGGACGAGCTGGAGGTGCAGAGGAAGCTCACTGAGTTGGACCGCAATGTGCGACAGCTCCAGGCGGTGCTGTCTCAGTCCCGTGGCCTGCTGGCCAACCTCACTCAGCTCGTGGCTTCGTCGGCCTCTCCGTCCACTGCCACCACTGGAACTTCTTCTTCTAGTGGAGAGTCAAGACTCAACATTGGTGTCCTTCTTGCTTGGTGGCCTCCTCAGTGGTACGCTGTTGTCGCTGGATAGGAGTTAAAATTCACACTGATTTTCTCACCCGGTTTTAGGTACATGGACTTGGGGAAGGAGGAGAAGGACATGATCATGCACAACCGAGAGTGCTATTGCCGCATGCACAACTACACCCTTTTTGTGGGCTCCGACATCGAGGTGTCTCATGGCTACTGGGCCAAGTTGGTGCACGCCAAGCGTGTGATGACCTATTCCAATGTTGACTGGCTGTTCTTTGGCGACATGGACTTCTTCGTCACCCAGTTCGATCGTCCCTTGGAATCTTTCATCAAGGAGGCTGGCGAGGGTACCTTCGCATGCATGATTCAGCACTGATGCGGTGACCTGGACTAACAAAGAGGCAATGCAGGAGTGTATCTGATCTTGCCGCAAGAGTTAGAGCATCATCGGCGGTTCTCCAACTTCAACTTCCTCATCAAAAACTCCAAGGTATGCAATATACTGATGACCTTGTTGAGAAGATGGTAGAGCTGATGAGTCACGTCCTGTTACAGGAAGGACACCGGTTCCTTGACATGTGGATGGAAGAGATGCAAGCGGACTGCAATCCCAACTGGCCGGATCAGGTTCCCCATCATGCATTGTTTGTAAATGCACACTTGCGCTCACAAAGGTCATTTCACAGGTTGCCATGTGGCGAAGCATACTCAGATGCGTGAGCTCTGCCACAGGAACGCAAACAAACTGCTCTCGATCGGCTGAGCAGGTGCGCATCTCTCTGCAATGTTGACACCGATATTGAAGGACAAACTGACGTGCTGCACGATTCAGTGTTGCCGCCACTGCGATCTTCCTTATGGCGGCTACACGCAAGCCGTGTGCTTTGACGACACAATGATCGAGATGGGCTGTGGACCTCAATCAGGTCCACATTGCGGAGGAATCTATTTTACGCCCTACAACGCTGGCTTGGGACTTCAGGCAGCGTACGCACCACCCTCATCACTCTTCAGAGGAAAATGGGTTAGAACTCTTACAAGCCGCACAACACAGACTGAAGACGTGGGACCAAGTTACAACAGAAATGGCCAACAAGTCATTCGGAATCCACTGCAAGCAGGATCATACCCTTTGTCAAGCTTACCGCCGTACCTTCATGCAGCATGCCGATGGCTCCTGCAGCGTTGCTCTTGAGAAAGAGCGCCCTTCTCCCTAAGTACCCCCACTGTCTCCGCCTGACTTGAGATATACCTAAAATTCAACCACCGCAACGTCTCCGTTCGGAGGCACGGGCATTTTAGCATGTGCGCAGTGGCGGAAGTGAGTCACGCCAATAGCAATATTTCTCTGCCGCCGAACTCGCGCTATCATCAGTGAGCGTGATACGCTGAGCGCAAACCCGCACGCAGCCCGCACACATAAGATAAAAGAAGCAGAAGGTGGAGGAGGGAGTATCTTTCATTTGACACTGACCAAGAAAAGAGACGATGTCGGACAGCAAGGCGCTGAGCAAGACCTTGACCACCAAGACGCTGAGTGGAGTGGAGAAGCTGTCGGCCTACCACACCGACAGGACGGACGACTTCACCAGCGAGGAAGTCAACCTCGCGAACCGCTGCCATGGCCTGCATCTGGAAGGCCTCAACCTAGACCTCACGCCTCCTGGAATGCACTACTTGCTCATTCACTACGACATTCCCGTCAACATCGCGGAGTCCACCTACCGCCTGAAGCTTCGCGGCCTCTTTGACAAGAAGCTCGAGTTGTCGATGGACGACATACGCCGCCGACCTCGTGTGAGCATACCCGTGACGATGGAATGCGCCGGAAACGGACGTATCAACATGAAGAAGAGGTGGGAGCTCCCAAATCTGCCGTAACTCCGGTTGTTCTGCGTAACTACTCTGATATCTTACATTTCTTCTTGTTCGACGAACAAAAACTCAGGTTCTGGACTCATGTGCCTTGGAAGGATGAAGCGCTCGGAACTGCCGTGTGGACGGGCACTCCTCTTCGAGGTGTGCTTGAAGACGCAGGTCTGCTGAACTCTGCGATCGAACTTATCTTCACTGGTCTGGACAAGGGTCTCCAAGGCGATGAAATGCAGTACTACCAGCGCTGTCTCACTATCGAAGATGCCACCAAAGAAGAGGTATACCCTTGATCGTTTCGGACCTTATCTTATCGAGCCTCTTCATGACGCCCTTCGTGCTAGGTACTCTTGGCCTATGAGATGAACGGACAGCCGCTTATGCCGCAGCACGGCGCTCCGTTGAGGTTGATCGTGCCCGGATGGTACGGAATGACCAACGTCAAGTGGCTGGACTCCATCGAGGCCGTCTCCACTCCTTTCGACGGTTATCAGATGCAGGCCTACATGTTCACTCGCTTCCCAGGTACATGTCTAGACGAAATTAAATGCTTGATGGCGCACACTTACTCACTTGAGTGCTATTCACAAAGGTGACGAGCAAGGAAAACGCATGCGCCACCTCAAGGTGCGCTCGTTGATGGTCCCTCCAGGTGTGCCTGACTTCTTCACGAGAGTTAGGCTTGTTGAGGAAGGTACCTGTTTCAGTCTTCGTCTTGTGATCACTATTGTCTGACTGTCATTCCTACGAGCAGGAGATGTTAAGATCAGTGGCAGAGCCTGGGCTGGACCTCGTGCTGTCAAGCAAGTGTTCATGAGTGTCGACGACGGCAAGACCTGGGAAGAGGCCACCTTGGCGCCCAAGCCCGTTGGCAAGTTTGCATGGATCGCGTGGACGTACACGTGGAAGAATGCGCGCATCGGCAAGCACATCCTCAAGTGCAAGGCCATCGATGAGGAAGGGAATATCCAGGACGACGAGAGCGAGTGGAACTACTACGCCATGGGCGCCACCGTGCCGCCCTCCGTTCCTGTGTTGGTGGTGAGCAAGGCCGAGTGGCACATCACGGGCAAAGCCCTGAAGAATGGACCGAGGCACCCCAAGCTTGGATCTCTCTAAGCTATTCCGAATGCCGTCACAGTTGCTCTTCACAACGATCAAGGACTGGGAATGCTGGTGGTGATGATGATGATGTCAAAGAGAAGGTGCACTTTGACTGAGAATATGCACATATATTGTTTATCTTTGACATCTGCGCTGCCGCACTTGAATCTGTGCGTATTGGAACAGAAGAAGCAGGGCGCGCAGCAAGTAATGTACACACTGATCATGCAACGATCAGCCACTTCAGCGCGGAGAGGACGCGAAGCCTCTGTGCTCCGCTGTAGTTGTCGCACGAGCAGTTGCTTCTGTCGTCTACCTCCATGATGGCATTGGGCTCGATCACTGCGTCGTTGGTGATGGTGACGCAGTCACCGATCGACGCCGACTCGCCGATGCTAGCTCGGCTCCCGATGGTCACGCAGCTGCCGATGTACACTGAAGCCGCAACCGTGACGAAGTCGCCGATCTGATTGTTATCTCCTATTTTGACATTCGACGCTGAAAGGAAGAGGATCAGATAAGATGACGAATCAAGCTCTCTTGATCGTACCGATGATGGTGTTGGTGATGACGTTGCCTTGCCCCACAGTGGCCGACACCAGGCGAGTGTTGACAATCGAGTTCTTGTTGCCAATCCTCGTGGCTACCACCTGGCTCATGTCAGCGATGGTGTTATCGTTTCCGATCGTCGAGCCATTCGTCACTGCCGCGACGAATGCGACGATGTTGTTGCTTCCGATCGTAGCGCCGCTCTCCAGCCAGGCGTTGGAGAGCACGTTCTTGTCTCCGAGTTTGGAACCATAGATCGTGGAAGCATTCATGACCACGTTCGTGTTGCCCAAAGTACTATCACTGATCACTGCATCAAGCCGATTGAAGCGTCAAGTTTCCCTTCATCGGAGTTAAACACAAGGAATGGAGTAACGCGTACGAGATCCGCCATCAATCGAGTTGTTAGAGCCCAGTACCGAGGACCCGACGATGCTTGCTCCGAATGTGACCAAGTTGCTGTCACCCACTTGTGTGGTGGACTGCACGTTGGACGACCAAAGCACTTGGTTGTCATTGCCTAGCTCGGCATTTTCGGCCAGCGCAGCGTTAAAGATCAGGTTGTTGTCTCCTAGCACGCGTGATGACGACACATACCATCAGTATGAACTCTTCCTCAACACATATATGTGGTGAACTTTGCAAAGGAGGATGTGGCACACTCACCAACTTGAGCACCGCGGCTAATGGTGGCTGCCTCCAAGTAATTGCTGTTGTTGATGACAGCGCCCGCGGCAATCGTCTCATCATACGCCGTGTTGGAACTTCCCAAAGTTGCTCCTGCACGCACGGCAACAAGGAACATGTGGTTATCGTGTGAGCGGTGTACTCAGATCATCATCATTTAGAATGTAGCATCTTCATCTTCATCATCAAGTGCAAGCATATCATGATGAATGTACCATCGCTGATGCTGAGTTGATGCAACGAATTGGTGTTGGCGATCGTGACGTGGCTTCCCACACTGCAATCCTCGAAGGTGTTGGAGTTCCCGACAGAAGTGTTGCTGCCAAACACGTTGACACCCACAAACACGTTGCTCTGACCTGATACAGCGTTTACGACCAAAAGGTTAATTTGCCAAAAATATAAGAAATGCAAGGAATCTTAATTAATTATGTTTTATTTTATATTCCAAATTGTAAAATAGAGATATTTACCCACAGTAGTGCCTGGCCCGAGGGTTGGGGATGCAGCAACCAAGGAGACGGACAAGCCACACAGCAAGAGGAAGAAGAGGCACGACAGGAGCGTGAAGGACATCACGTTTGGGAAGGTTCGAAGAGGAAGGAGGTGTCTTCTGTTGGATGATGCAGTGGGATGGTAAACACAAAGTTACCAGGCCATTCGGCTATTGGTACCTCAACTTCGCCTCGGTGCGTATCATCCAATCGCATTTGGAGTTGTTCTTTTCCTCCGAAATTTCTCTTCTCCGGACTGTGCCGATTGGCTGCGATAAGGTTATTAATAGTTTCATCTGCACACTACCTATATCTGCATCCTTTCTAACGCACACCACAATCCAGAGTAGACACAGAAGAAGAACACGAAAGGACATGAAGGTGGTTTCTCTGGTGGTGGTGGTCCTTCTCTTCTTTGTTGTGGACGGCGCAGTGGGTGGCTGGCAGCAGGCAGGCCTCAGGGAGGAGCCGCCTCGTCATGACACCCGCGACGTCGTGGCCGGCTTCACCTGCCAGCCAGGATCGGCCTACACGGGCAACTTCCTCGGTGCTCCCTACGCCGTCAACATTCCTTCGAACTGGAACAAGGTATATCTCAACCTCAAGAACAAAAAGTTAAGATATATACCCTCACCCTCCCTGTCCCACCTGCTCTTGCTTGGTAAAAGGTGTTGGTTGTGTGGGCACACGGCTACACCATGACCCAGCCTGCGGAAGACCCGAACGTCTTGGTAAATTAATTCCCGACCAATGAGTGCCAACGTTCGGACCTAAACTAACTTGTGGTGCAGTTGTCCGTGATCAACCAGAACGCCACCAATGCGCTCCTTGCTGCTGGCTATGGTCTGCTCGCATCAGGATTCAGGTACATTCGCCTACTCTGACTGATACTCTGCTACGAGATGGAGTGCTAACAAGACCTGACGTGAATGCAGGGCAAAGTACACTGATGCTCGCACGGGAGGATGGGCAGTAGCAGAAGGTGTGGAGGATCTTGCCGCTCTAACATCAGCAGGTGCTTTCGATTCGTCGTGTCATTTTGAATACCTCGGACTCTATTTCTCTTACACTCAATACTCATGCACAGTTAAGATGTTTGGATGCAACGCCGACTACACCATTCTCATCGGCGCCTCCATGGGATCCGTTATCGCCCTCTCATCTGCGGAGAAGGTACTCCATCATACTCCTGGCTGTCTCGTTCTATAAACCAGATGTATACGGATGGTGATGATGCTGAATTGTATCTTTATCTCCTACTCTAGTATCCCAACATTTACGATGGCATCATCGGGGCCTGTGCGGCAGGTGGCGGAACGACGACCCTATTTGATACCAGCTTGCTGGTGAACATCCTCTATGACGCCGCCTTTGTGAATGCCCAGGGTCAAGGTGGCTGGCCCGCCTCGTGGGGAAACCCGCAGGAGATCAGGTCGGATATCGACTTCTATGGAGAAGTGGTGCCTCAAGTCATGGCTCAAGCGGTACTGACTCCTCTTCTTCGTGATGACGACCAGCTGTACGTTCTCATCCTTCATGTGAATGTATACAGCAAAATAGCACGTTATCTCCCAACTTCTACTTCATCTTGTTGGCCTCCAAGCTCGGCGTCAGCGACCTTGCGCAGTACGTCAACTTCTTCCTCAACGAGCTCTATTTCAGCGTTGCCGGTGTCGCAGAGCTTCAGGTATAGCACTGTTGGAAGATGATGAAGCCTCATGAGCCTCTTGTTCTGATCCTCCGTCTGCTTCCACAACAGAGACGCTGCAACACGACTAAGATCGCCAGCAGTGGGTACCAATTCAACTTGACCGAGGATGAAATGACACTCCTCGCCTCTGTTGGCTTCAATGCCACCCGCGCGCTGGTGCGTTCGCTTCAGTTCTCCACCTAGCACTGTGTTGACTCATACATTCGGCTTGTCTGCTCGTGTTGGACAGAACTATGCCAACTCCTTGCAATACACTGCTGATCCCTCTGCTCGGACTTATCTTCGTCGCAATGCCGACTATACTGGTATCAAGCACCTCCCGCCCACAGCTGAAGCGTTTCACTCCGATCTGATGCACAGCTGTGGTCGTCATGCAGGAAGAATCCGCGTACCAGTGCTCACAATACACACACGCATTGACCAGTTGATTCCGACCAGCAGTGAGACTCTCTACAAGCAACTTCTCCAGAGCACCGGAAAGTACGTGTTCGCTTGCTTAGCTCCGAATCGAGTGAAGCTTAACTCTCTGTTCATATCAGATCACATCTGCTCTATCAGGCCTTCTTCAATGAAACTGGACACTGCAACTTTGCGTATGCCCTTCTCATCCTGATTCCTATTCATACATCGCCTCACATGCCTCACCTGCTGTCTTCTATCTTCTGCAGTGCACAGGACGTTGTCCAATCGGTCGAAGCTATGCACAATTGGCTGAGCACTGGAACCAAGCCATCCGATGCCTCCTACGCTAGTGCGCATCTTCCTTCCTCTCATGCCTGGCGTGGAGGTGTCTATATCTCACCCTCCTCTTCTCTTCTCTCTTGTCCTCTGTCTCTCCACATCCCAGGCAATCCATACTACATGCCTGGCTACAACCCTGGCCCGTACATCTACATGCAGTAGATACCCTTCCGAATGCAAGTGTAAGCATGAATGTACATTCCCCATTGATTGTGTAGTAATTCTCCTGTAGGAACGTAACTCGAGTTGTTGTACTCTACACCACATGATGCAGAGTATTGTCGTGTCTAACCCTACCTGAGGTGCCTTATGCGCTGGAGTCTTTGCTCTGGTCAGGTCCGTTCACTTTCGCGCTGGCGAGCTGCTGATCTGCTCCGATAGAGGTGGTGGTGTTCTTGGCTCCTCCCCTGTTAAACGCCATCCAGTAGGCCGACAGTTCAGCCGTGGCCGCCAGGCAGAGGGTCACGCCGAGGAAGGCCTTGGCTCTTGGAGACATGTTCTTCCACAGCCCCGCCATGTTGGTAGTTGGTGTGGTCATCGTGTCACTGCAAGTTGGTTTTGGTC
>CDEZ01023297.1:8836-20533 GCA_000826365.1 Acanthamoeba royreba | reverse complement strand
CACACATTCCCAGGCCTCGCGGTAGGGCAAGGGGAGGTCTCGCGGAACGGTCACTCGCCACTCACGACCGAAACTCTGGATTGCTGCAGGGGCTGATGGTCATCCAGAAGAGGAGAGAGAGGCCGATGGTGGTGATCGACCGTAGGGTGGTGGATCACCTCAACAAGACCCTGAATGACATGACCAAGTCTACTGAGTAGACCCAGATCAGGCTGCCCCAATGGCGTCTCTCATGACCCTTATGCTCGGAATGTGGCGAAGAATAAGCAAATAAAATAAATAGAAAAATAATAAATACATAAAAAAACAGCACCCATGGAGCCGCACGTAGGGCAGGCCCCACCCTTTGCCGAACCCAAAGAACAGAGCCTTCCCTCAGGTGGGGGACTGACCTGCCACCACAAATTCGAATCTTTTTTTGAAGATAATTATTTTCAAATCAAACATAATAATAATAAATAGCCATAATCATTATATTTGTAGTGAGAGAGATGCTCACATATGTGGGGAGGTGTGTAGAGGAACGGGGAGGAGGAGGAGGGCATGGCGGGGAGGAGGAGTTCAACGTGGAGGGGTTCCGGCGGCTCCTGCAGACGCGCGAGTTGGGGCGCAGGCAGGTGGAGTACATGCGGGCGGTGAACAGCACGATGGACGTCGGCGCGCGACTGCTCGCGGAGGGCGCGCCGCACGGCACTATCGTGTTGGCTGAGCAGCAGGTCGTCCCGCAGGCGCGCAAGCAGGGACGCACCTGGAGCAGCGCGCCCCGCGGTAACCTCTACCTCTCCGTCTTGCTGCGCACCTCGCAGCTTTGCTGGTACTCTTGATCTGGATTGATCTTGATCTTGATGCTGCGCAAATGCTGCTACTTACCTCTTGTGTGCAAGGTATGGGCTGCAGGCCTCCGCGGTGGCTGTTGTGCGAGCGTGCGCTGATGCAGGGGTGGAGGATGCCAAGGTGAAGTGGCCCAACGATGTATGGATCGGAGGCAAGAAAGTGAGCGGCATGATCATGCGCACCGAGAAGGAACTCGATTCGGAATCGTGGCGAGCCCAGATCGGCATAGGCATCAACATCAACGAGGACATGAGCGCTAATCCTGAGGTCAACAAACTGGCGGTGAGTGTGAGTCAGGCTCTGGGCGGCCTGTGGGTGAGTCGTGAGCGGTTCCTGGCGCAGTATCTCAAGGAGCTGGAGACTTTGCTTGACACAAACGATGCAAAGGCGATTCTCGCGGAATACCGCAAGCACAGCCTCCTGCAAGAAGGAACCGAGGTGCTCGTACACGAGAACGGGATTGAGCACGAGGGCTACCCTGCCGTGATCAAAGGTATAGCGGATGACTTTAGACTCATCGTTAGCCGTGGCGTAGAAACCCTCAGTCTCTCGGCCCAGGAGGTCTCAGTTAAGCCCCTCCCTGCGTCTCTCTAACGCCGCATACAAATGAATGTACAGATCATTTCTCGGTTGCTGCTCTCCTCGTCCCACGTATCATTCAGCCTTGAGCTTGCCCTGTGCGTCAAAGAAGCGGTGCTTTCTGGTCCAAAAGGTGGCGAACCGCCATGCTGCACCTGCCGCCGTCAAGAATTTGATGTAGCGTCCTGTGCCGGTGGTAGCCCTGCATCCAGTGAAGTGGACATGAATTGCAAGTGTGCAATGACAGTGACATCCACCACATACCTGATGCGAGGAACGAGCCACTGCGCGACTGTATGAGGCCGTTCAGCAAGGATGTTGAAGATCCTGAGCACTCGTGGTTCCCTTTCCCAAAGAGAGTAAGTCCTTCCTGCACGAACTCGTGAACATAACTCAGGAAAGCAGAACGTACTTGTTCCCAGCAAGCAGGAGATCAGTCAGCACCATTCCCGGAGAAAGCGTGTGAATCCCCACCTGATCAAGCAATCAGACCCTTTCATTTCTGGGTACATGCAGCTTCTTTGACTCCTCGTACGTTAGTACCGGCGGTCTCCTTGACGAGGGACTTCATGAGTTGCGGCAAGGCTGCCTTCGTGGCTCCGTATACAGCAAAGTTTGGCGTTGCCTGTAATGAATCTGTTTTAACAATACTCGTTGTGTGCAACTACAAGGAAGCGATCAATACCATGCCGCTAGAGCCAGCACCGTCCATGTTGAATACGTGGCCTGGCCTGTTTGGTTGCTTGAGCATAGTACCTATAGCCACCTTACATCCAAGCAAAGTTCCCAATAGATTGGTGTCCATCACTGTTCATGAGGTGGCAACTAGTTAGCAATTACCATGTGATGGAGAAAGGAACAGAATGACCTGCACGAAGTGCCTCTACGGGAGTCTTGTGCAGCGGATTCTTATCTGTTTGGCTCACTCCACTACCAGACACGCCATCAGTCAGTGTACCTACATGATAACGATGAACACTCATACGCATTGTTTATCCAGAGATCGATTCCGCCCAGTTTCTCCACGCCAAACGCAGCCAGTTGTTGCAGGGACTCCTCTGCAGTATCGGCCCACGCTTGTGTGTCAGGCATTATCGTTTCACTGCGTGCCTGGTAGTGGGAGGTACGTACCGCTCGTGACATCGACTGCACACCCAAACACCTTTCCCTTGGGCTGAGCTGCTGCAAGCTCGGCCACCACCTCGTCCACCAGGGCGGTACTGAAGGGAAACGCATCAATGGCATGCCACATCAACAAATCAAAGGGATCAATGTATGGTCACGTACTTCCTGCTGGACACCACAACCTTGAACATCCGTATAGCGCGCACCCCGCGTCAGCCAAGAACAATGTGCTCCCGGGTAGGGAGGTCGTGTACGTTATCACCAAGGACGAGGAACTCCTTGGCCAGCGCTAGTCCGATGCCCTTGGTGCTGCCTGCCCGCCCCCAACCATATCATCGCACGGGAAGTGAGTCGGTGGAGGGCAGCAGTCCATCACAGGGCACTACATGTAGTGGACAGCTGGCACGCACCGGTGATGACGACGTTGAGGCCTGGCGGACGCCTGTAGCGCCCGCGGGCGTCTGGATCGCGCGGATGATCGAACATCAGCACGCGAGCCGCACGCATGACCCCTACCACACCCACCACGACTGCTGCCACCACCCACCACCACATCATACCACTTGTTCTTCTTGCGTGCCCTTGACGCTCTGCGGAGCAAGCGTTGGTGTAAGATTCCCGAAATTCTTTGTTTCAAAGCATTTCAATCAATTCGAAAAACAAACAAAAGAAGATCAGATCGGAGCATGAGGAGGGCAGTGCAGCAGCAGCGCGTAGCGGTGGGGAGCAGCTGCACCAACTCTGTCGGTGGCAGCGGTGGTGGTGGTAGGGCCTTCGCACGTAGCAGCACCGCCCTGAGGGCGCGTCACCTCCACAACAAGGTCGGCCCGGGGAGCAGTCCCATCTGCAGCAGCAGCAGTAGTTCCTTGGCGGCGAGATGTCGTCGGGGAGGCCCTATGGCCACCCCAGCGTCTTTGCCTTGCTACGGCCTGCGGCATGGATGCGGAGGGCGGGACACGACCGGGGTGGGGGACCGGGCCTTCGCCTCGATGGCAAAGCCGCCGCGAGACTCGCGCTACGCGACGCTGGAGGAGAAGGACGTGCAGTACTTCCGCAGCATCGTGAACGACCCCAACGCCACCGTCGTGACCGACGCAGACGCCCTGGCGCCGCTCAACGAGGACTGGCTCCGCAAGTACCACGGACACTCACGGTACACTTGTGTCCATCCTTTTATTTCTCTTTTCTTATGTTAGCATTTTATTATTTATCTAATAAATAATGATTTATATTAATGATTTATTTATTTATTTTATGTAGTCAAAGGTTATGTTTTTTTGAATAGGAGTTAATAAATGTCCGATGTGTGGAGACAGGCTGGCGCTGCTGCCACGGACAGTGGAGGAGGTGGCGCGTATTCTAAAGTACTGCAACGAGCGGAGGCTGGCTGTGGTGCCACAGGGCGGCAATACGGGTCTCGTGGGCGGCTCGGTTCCCGTGCATGATGGTCTGTCTTCTCTGCTTTTTAATCAGAATGCACGCGACTCACACCAATGATGGTCTTCTTTTGGCAGAGATCATTCTATCCATGAACAAGATGAACAAAGTGATTTCGTTTGATCCTGTATCGGGCGTGCTTACGTGTCAGGTAGATTCAGGATTAACTGATAAAATAGCTGCTCTCCTTGACTGACCGGTGCTGCGTTTAGGCTGGCTGCGTATTGCAGGCTTTGGACGAATATCTTGAAGAGAAGGGCTTCACTATGCCAATTGATCTTGGCGCCAAGGGAAGGTACAGATAGGCGCAAGGCACCTCTAAGCAGCATTTGGCTAAACGTTATCTGCCCACCTATAGTTGCCACATCGGAGGTAACGTAGCGACGAATGCTGGGGGTGTTCGTTTCCTCCGATATGGATCTTTGCACGGTAACGTACTAGGGCTTCAGGTTGTTCTACCAGATGGTACCATCCTCGATAAGTACGCACAACCCAGGAATCCTAGTGATGTGAAGCACTCTCACAATCTTTAATCAGCCTCAACGGTCTGCGCAAAGACAACACGGGCTATGACCTCAAGCAGTTATTTATTGGCAGTGAGGGCTCATTGGGAGTAATCACTGCTGTCTCCCTACTTACACCTGCGCGACCAAAGGTGAGCAGTATTAACCATTAACTAGAATCACTTCTTACTCGTGTCATCAATGTGGTAGTCTGTAAACGTAGCTGTGTTAGCTGTTCCTTCATTCGAAGCCGTACAAAAGGCATTCGTCGAGGTCAAGAAAGACTTGGGGGAAATCCTTTCCGGTAACTTCAGCATTGTCCCTTGAATGACTACCGCGCTGGTGTTTTCTCTTACTCTACCTTTTCAGCATTCGAATTTTGGGATCGAGAGTCGATGGAACTTGAAATGGCGCAGCTACCGCACATACGGGATCCCCTATCAAATCCCAGTCCCTTCTACATACTCGTTGAGACTCATGGATCGAACGAATCGCATGACACTGAGGTATTATATTCTTCTCTTCAGCACAGAGGAATCACTTATAACTTGTTGTAGAAACTGAACGGCTTTTTGGAACGATCCATGAACGAGGGTCTTGTTACCGACGGCACCGTAGCGCAAGATACTACTCAGTTCAGAGCTCTTTGGCAAATTAGGGAGAGCTTTGCTGAAGCCGGAAGCAAGTACGCGAAGCCCTCTCATGTGTACACATTACCCTTGGCTTAACATTCCTTACCGCTTTAGGGCTGGCTTCAATTATAAGTACGATTTATCGATTCCAATCCACAAAATGTACGATCTCGCCGCAGAAATGCGAGCCCGACTGGGCAATAAGGCTCTCACCATCGCCTACGGCCACGTTGGCGATTGTACGTCCACCCCCTTAACTGTGAAGAATGACTCTGACTATTCAGCAACCAGCAAACCTACACTTGAACATGGTTTCACCCAAGTACGACAGTGAAGTGCACGGCCTCATAGAGCCTTTTGTATACGAATGGACCTCCAGCCATGGTGGTTCGATTTCGGCTGAGCATGGGGTTAGTTCACATCTCCTCTTCTCAAGTTCACTCCTTCTAATGACTTTTCTGCATGATGCAGCTGGGTCTGATGAAGCGGGACTGCCTACATTACTCTAAGTCCGAGCAAGCAATACGATACATGCGCATTATTAAGGACACCTTTGACCCACAGGCGATCCTCAATCCCTACAAAGTAATTCCTCGTCAGTGAACCACACAAGAAAAGTTTAAGACCAAACCTATCCTCCATACCGGCTTTACCAACCTCTTGCGGCAACACTTTAGTGCCACTAACCAACCAGCTGAGCTTTCGGTCAAAATCGATCGCGCGGTTGGTGTAAACTATCGCGGGATTAGGTTTTTATCCAATGGCGCACACCATTGTAGAGCTTCAGTGATTTTTTGTAATCGGTCACCAACTGTTCCGGCCCCACCACAAAACCCCAACATTACACGCTTAGCGCGCAAGCATTCACTGACATTGATCGACAATGCAAGTGCACTTATTCTGCATAGCCCTTCTGTTCTTGGTGCAGGCTGCTATCTCTCAACAGCCTCCTGAGTGGCCCGAGCGGTGGGCCGGAACGACCTCCATTGCTTCGGACGAGCCTAACTCTGCTTTGCGCACTTCGGCGTCATACTATGACTGGCCCCATCGTCGTTTCTTCGCCCGTATCGTGAACATGAACACAGCGGCAGGAGGAGCAATCCTTCACATCAACACCACAGTGTGGGCGGTAGACTATCAGAACCGCAGCTGTTGCATCGACCCCACACAGAGCGGGTATGCCAAGCTTTGAGTCTGCTCTGCAACAAAGACCTCACACATGATCCACTTTACTACAGGGTAACGCCGCCGCGCCCCAACTGGCTTGACGGAGCTAAGTACGAGGGCTTGACGATCGTGAACGGGGTGAGGTGTGAGCTCTGGCGCAAGGTCGTGCCGGGAGTTGCAGATTTCAGTTGGTCCACTCAAGTCGGCACGGGCAGGCCTTGTGCGCTGGGCTTTGGAGGCCTGGTGCACGCCTTCGGCGTCTGGACGCAAGACATGACCTACGCCCCGGACTCCATATGGAAGCCCCCCAGCTTCTGCCCGACCACAATCACCGATCCCAACTGCAGCATCTTCAAGGTTCTTTACGTGTAGGAGATTGCACTTCCAGCAGCGTTTGTCAAATAGATACACAAATAACTTAAGTGGTTGGGTATGTGCACGTTGCGATAGGGCTTGGGACTCAAAGAAGGATGTAAGTGAACGCGTAGAGGAGCACCAGTAGAAGATCCACGACCGCGGTTGCTGAGGCATCGAAGACGTACTTGGGGGCAAATACCTTCCACACCATCAGATGCCGCCGTACGAGGAAGACGAATAGAGTCGTGAGGAAGAGCTTCACCGCGAAGGCCAACATGAACAGCAACACGGCCTTCAGTGTGCTTCGATGAATATCTCGTCGATTGAATTCCCATTTGGTGGTATTACTCTTGTCAGCTTGTCTGGGGTCGATGGGCCAGAAGATAAGTAGAGGAAGGAGAGGCACGAACAGGAAGTAGCATCCGAACGTATTGAGCACCATTAACACTCCGCCCACCACCATGTTCATCTCCTCGAACCCTAACAAACAATTGTGATGATCAGCAACAACAATTGAGGTCACTTGAGGCTGTGAGTTACCGATGAAAGGGCTCTCAAACTGAAGTGAGGAGAAGTCGCACAGGTGTCCAGACTTGTAGAAGAGAAGAATAGCGAAGAAAACCCATATGATTACTCCTGACGCATCGAAAGCGAACCCCTTCCGAATCTCTACGGTGCTTGGGGTGCCAACGTCAGCTTGTACCTCCTTGTGGTCTTGTTCGCTTCCCTTAGTAGATTTTCGTAATCGCAGAGAATCACTTAGTCCTGGAGCTGGCGCTGGCGCTGTCGCGTCCGCAGTCTGATCGATGACTGGATGCGGAGTTGGGTTATCTCTGACCTTCCCAGGAGTTGGGAGACGATAAAGACGAGCGTGAACATCCACGAAGAGGAGCGGCGCGCAGAGGAAGGAGGCGAAGGTCCAGCACGAATTAGGTCCGAATACGAGAAGTACCGGAATGCACAAAATGATGGCGAGCGACATGTAAGCGCCTTGTAACTGCAGCGCACTCTGCTTAGTTTTGGTGTAAGAAACTTGAGGTTCTACATGTATAAACATACAGAGACGTACCTGGGCGAAACCTTGTCTTCGCCGTTGCCAGAGAAGCAATATCAGGAATATGAGAGATATCAGGGAAGAAGCGTATACGATGCGCGGAAATATGATCTTCCACAGATACGGAAAGTAGTCGAGAAGAGCGAGGCGTTGGAAAGTCCAGTACACGGCAGAGCTCAAGAGTGAGGCAACATGAAGTCCTAAGAGAAGGATGCCGTATGACGACGATGGATCGCGGCCTAGCGGCGTTCCAGAGGAGCGTAAAGAACTCGGCGAGAAGAGACTGCGCAATGAAAAGCAGTACGTGGCGAGAACTAGGAAGAGCGGGAAGAGGGTGTCGAATAAGTATTGGGGCGAAAAGAAGAAGCGAAGCACTTGCCACGCTAAGTCGCTGCTCTGCGGTGAAGCTGTTCCGCGAGCCTGCCACGCCTCACTTGGTTCCTGTATTTCATCGTGGAAATGATCAGACTTACGCTTTGGAATGGATCATGAATACTACGCACGAAAATCGGTGTCGGGAAGGCATCCTCCTCCACTATCTCGCTGTCGATGGACTCGTGGCGCCCAACGATTGAGGGGCAGAAACGCATAACTATCAGCAAGATTACCAATTTGAACACGTCCTGGAATTGTTCCACCAAGTCTAGAAGCCGCTTTGTCCTCGATCTCCGCTTTATGCCATTCTCACACTGATTTGATAATGCAGCGTTGTAGGCGATAGCGAGGTAGAGGAGAAGAGAAGAGCTGAGTAGGAAGGAGATGACTGCGTGCTCAGCTTCGATAAACGAGTTGCTGAATAAGCCTATGCCATGAAGGCCAAACAGAGAAAACGTTCCAATCGATGAAAGGAGCGACTTCGGAGCAGGAAGAGCTCGCCATAGTGGACCTGGCGAGAAACACGAGGTAAAAGTGTTGCAGAGGAAACCGAGCACGGAGCAAGTGAGTGTAACACCCACTGTAGTTGGGATGTCGATAGAAGAAGTGGTAATGGCAGAGTAGGAGAGAAGGCAGAGCCCACCCAGCGCGCCACTCGTGAGGGAGGATGAAAGATCGAAAGATGAAGAAGAGGTGAGGATGATGAAGATAAGAGCGCAGATGGAAGCAAAGAGGAGGATCAGTCCCCAAGCCATAGAAGTGACGTCGAAGGTGGCCCACAGCCTTCGGCATATATCAACCACTTCTTTTTGAAAGATATGGTGATGCTTGAATGCTTGATAGTGCTGTCGAATTATTTCCTCCATTCCCTTTCTGTCGGTTTCATTCGATAGCGTGCGCGTCGAAGAGAGTAAAGCACTAGCCTTAGCCAAATGTTGGCGAAGGTCGGAAATCTCGCGAAGAGGGAAGGAAGGTGAAACGGTAGCATAGTCTGTGAGGTAGGCATCGATTTGCTTAGAATTGAGCTCCATTGCAGCATTGAGCCTTTCGAAAGCCTGCAGCCATTCGCGCAAACTTCCTAAAGGCTCGCGATTGCTCGTTGCGTCGTATCCAACACCCCACTTCCTCTCCAGATATTCGAAGAAGAGGCCTGACGGTGACGATGCCGTGCCGTCGCGTCCCATTACTCGAAAGTGTTCTTCAAGGCCGCCTTTCTCAAAACTCCAGTATGCTGGGGGAGATATTCCTGATAAATACAAGTCAGTACAGGCATGTTCTGAAATCTTCAAGATAAAGTTTGGAGCGCTACCCAAAAATAGTTCAGGAATGATGCCCCCTAGATTGCCGAACGGAATAGGTACGCCAAGAAGCAGAGCAATCGTGGGCACGACGTCTATCTGGGATACCTGCCGGAAGTGCTCCTTTGTCAGGACAGTTTTCGCAGTGGAGCTGGATTCGTTTAATGTCGGTCTTGTCGTGCTGAGCGACTCTAATGCTTGTTTTAGGTCCTGGTTGACTTCGCTGCGAGCGAACTTCTCCTCAATATCCTCCTCCAAATTGAGCTTACCCCACTTGTTGAAATCGGGCGAAGGACTATATACAAACAGTGCTGCTGTAACTTCACTGCATAATTGAATAATTAGATGAAAAAGCAATACTGAATTCATAATTGATTAAACTACCTTTCGGTGTGGCCGCCGTGATTACCGTCAGCGGTCATGCCGTGATCGCCCATTACAAATAAAATTGTGTCTTCCTCCATTGCATCTACAATCTGCAATGGCTTAGAAAAAAAATATGCTACAATAGTTGCTGATTGAACGAAGTATATACTTCTTTGAGTATGCCATTCATCTGCCGTAGCTTCTGTCGCATCTGAGGATGAGAAGGCCCAAATCGATGTCCGGCATGATCTACGCCAAGAAAATGAGCTACAATCACTTCCCACCCGTCTTCACCCGCTGCAGAGGTGACAAATCACGCATTAGACCAGTGAAGAAGAATGCAATCAAAGGCGACGGTACGCTGCGGCTGACGGCGCATCTCAGGGAAGAGATGCTGCATGATGCCATCGTCTACAGTATGGAGATCCTGGCAAGAGGTTACAATCGACCTGTTACAAGTCGAGCGAAATGCACAACTTACCTTCACGTTGAAGGACGGGAACGGGTAGCATCCATGACTAAAGTAGCGTTTGTGTGGCGGGAAGAGCTTGGCCCAAGTGTCGTCGCCCATGAAGACGACGCCTCGTCCATTCTCGCGCATCTGTAGGATGAGGTTGTCTTCGCTGAGCTCAGACGAATCAAAGTTGTTCTTGGCCTCAAGAAACGTAGGGATGCCGCCTGTGTTGAGAGCCTTCAGTCGCTGCAAGGTGGTTGTTGGTGCATCCGCCACGAAGCGGAAGAGCAGTGTGTTGCTTGCATTGGCAAGTAGCAGTTCGTTGATGACCGGCAGGTTGTTGACGTAGTAGTCTACATCCGCCTCTTCCTCGGCAGCACGCTGCTCACCTTCGGCTGTCTCTCCGCGCGCTCGACGCTCTTCACCCTCTTTGTCCATTGACGTCGAAGGCGGTGGCGAGTAGAGGGTAAAATCAAAACGCAGCGCATCAACGATGACGACAAGCGCGCGTCTAAATCGACGTGGCATCCAACACGAACGTTCGTGGGACGCCTGAGTTAACGTGCTAGTATCTGCGCTCACATCCATCTGCGAAGATGGTGCGCTGCCTGCGGCAGTTTGATTATGGTGATTCGGTGGAGCTACACGAATCGTCGGAGGACTTGAGCACTGACTGCGCGTTTGAATCTCGAACCGTGTGAGGAAAAATCCGTTGAGGAAGAGCATGATGGCGGCGCCGTGTAGAGCCACCATGAAGAGCAACAGCACCGGAGAGGTGGCACCGACTCGGAGGCATTCCCCCGTACGCAAAAACGTCCTCATCCTCCAAAGCCCTGTGCGCGTAGCAGCTGTAGAATATCACCAACGTACTGCTGCACTGCCCGCCATACGGCCTGGCGAGTGAAGCTACCCGCTTGAGCTCAAACAAAAGAAAAACAAAACACAATTGTGAAAAACCAAAGTTCCCAAGCGAAATATGTGGAGTTTTCATGGTATTTGAGGTACATGAAAGGCATCTCAAATATGAGGACGCCAATAAATAAATAAATATTGCTGGGCGCGAGGTCAAACGGGGGAGACGCTCCGGCGCGAGCTGTCGCGAGACCGCTTTCCCCTCTTCTTGACCTTCTTGCCCCATTTCTTGGGGAGCTTGATCATCTTCTTCTTGACCTTCTTTCGAGTGCTGGAACAGCAGGAATCGAACGGCCACAGGACGGCCCACACGACACAGCCGACCAGCGCGACCAGGAGCGTGAACGGCCAGAGGATAAGAATGCATAGGAAGTACAGTAGGTCGTAGAGCGCTATCGCACAGCTGCAGCACCAAGTACAGCACATGGTGGGCAGTGTAGGGAAGTCTCGACAAGTGTGGGATGGAAGGAGAAAATGGACAACAAACAAGGCCTCGGCATATCAAGGAACCATGCTTACAAGACAACCACTCCCACCAACCACTACTGACGTGATTCACCAGGTGTGCGCAAGCTGCCGTGTGGTTCACTCTGGCTGGTTCTCG
>CDEZ01023293.1:1358-13117 GCA_000826365.1 Acanthamoeba royreba | reverse complement strand
GACGCGGAGGAAGTAACTTGCATGCACAGCTATCTACGCTTGGGTGGTGGAATGCCCCTACCCTGCCTTGAGAAGAGGCGCACAGGCGCGGCCTCTTCTGGCCTTGTTTCTAACTAGTTAGTACCGTTTACCACATCACATTTCTCTCTGGCACATGGACAGCTCGGAAGACATGGGATGTTCACTGCGAAGGAGCTCTATATGGTCACTGCATGCAACATCGCTCGGTGGTCTTGGTTCGCACCCCCTCTCCTCGAGATGGGACGCGTGAAGACACCATCGACGAGATCACTGACTCAGCAGGAACGAAAGCTGGTGTGGCCATACCGTCCACGTGCCGCCAGTCGCCAAGGGCTAACTGGAACGCCTCTTCGACGCCCTCTCCCGTTTTGGCCGAACACAGCACGTAGGGGATGTTCCACTCATGCGCCAGCTGGCGCACTTCCTCTTCCGACACTGCACGATGGTCGATCTCATCACTCTTGGTGCCCACCAGCACCGTACGCACCTGCTCGCCGGCGTATCTGATAAGGCATCATCAGGTCCATACATCAGCAAGGATAGTTAACAGTGGTGCCAGAGGAGAAGTTGGTGCGCACTGGAGCAAGAGTTTCCGTAGCTCAACAAGACTAGAGAACAAGGAATCCCTGTTCGTGGTGTCGAAGACCAAGAGAGCAGCATGCGCCTTGGCGTAGTAGGGCGTTGTGACCGACCGAAACCGTTCTTGTCCTGCTGTATCCCACAAATGCACCTGGCAACGTTGTGTGCACGCGCCGATGAGATCAGACTTCGCTCACGCAAGCAGTCAGCAACACCACACCACACCAAACTACACCAGTACATCCGTACCAGAACGCAGCTCCCGTTCAAGTTGGTCGTCCTACATTTGAAGTCCACCCCGATCGTCGGTACGTATGTCGTACTGAATCCGAAATCCGCATAGCGCAGGAGCAAGACTGACTTGCCAGTAGCACTGAGGGTTAATAGATTGGTGAGAAGGGCAGTGTTTCATCACACTCACGAGTCTTATAAGCGGGAAGGACTTGTACGCTGCGCCTACAAGCACGATCTTGGCCAAGTAATCGTATCGTTGCCCAGATGCTGGAGTGGCACTTACTCTCATGTTCCTGATAAGTACCCTTGCGTGTCACAAGGCCATCAAGACAAGCGAAACCAGCCAGAAGAGAACGTGTACCTGTATTGATGCACGGCCTTGCGGAGCCATGTCATGTAGGCCCCTTTCCAACCCTCCTCTCTGCTTAAGTTAATTGCAGTTCACTAATTCATCTTCATCAAGTCAATGTGAGGTTAGTTCAACTCACCTTACTTGACCGGTTTCTGACCAAGAGGCATGTCCGAATGGTCGCCACAGGCTGTCGTCCCTGCTCACTGCTGCCCACGCTCGACACACCTAACCGGCACGGAAAGGAAACATGAATGAAGGTGCATGCATGAGTGGTGGATGATGAAGATGTGTCATACGAGAGAGGCATAGCAGAGGTCGAACGGATCATCCAAAAACGAAAGCACCTGCACGATGGCCTCCTTAACGCGCATCACCCCGTTAAGCCAGGTCATGTAGCAGCGGCACTGCTGCAACACGTACGGGAGGGAGACAGAAAATATCTGCTTGGCCCTCTGCAGCTGTCGACCTCGGAGGAGGTTGTGCTTCGTCCATGTTGTGTGTATGTGTGTGTATGTGTGGAGTTGAGAATGCTGTGTTGTGTGACACTGCAAAGATTTGGTGACCAAACAAACCAATTTCGTAATTCCCCTCCTGTTTACTCAAAATCGCAACACAGGTCTGCCGTACATCCTCAATGAAAGCACACATTGATGAGAAATCGCCTTGATCGTTTCGTCACGGAACAACTGTTTGACCGCCTTGGCCAGATTGCCACGACGGAGGTATCGCAGTCACCTAGAGCAGTGTCACTGTAGAAGGAAAGCAAAATAGTCGCGTTCACACCCCACCGCAGCAACGCCGTCCGCGCTGCTGTTTGCTGGTATTGAGGAGAGAGTCGGATGTATGTAGAACAAGAAGGGGTCAGGGTCCCGAGGGCTCGCAGCACCTGAGAGACGCCACAGTCCGGAGATAATAGTCTGTACATGTTGCGACGAGGTTTCCTTCCATTCATCAACGTTTCCATTCCCCCCTAACCGAGGTCAGCCCAGCGATCTGTTGGATTCGCTTCGCTTGACGCCCTTCTTCTTCTCGGCCTTTTCGGCCTTCTCCTTCTCCTTCTTCATGTCCGATGGCAGGATGCCCTGCGACCTCCTCTTCTTCTTCCACGTGTCAGAGCCCACGCCTGAGTCCTATTTGATTCAAAAGCAAGTGTGACTTCTCAGTACATTCTGGCGCATCCACGTTTGTGATCGGTTTGTACTTCTGCTGTGGAGGAAGCCGCTTTGGACGACTTCTCCTTCTTCGCCTTGGGTATGGGTAAATCAGGCACTGCGCAATACGATGAAGGTGTGAGATGCAACACCATCACTGATAGAAGCGCTCATTGCATAGTACCTGAGGTGGAGATGAGTCCCTTGTCTCTGTTCTTTGAAGATGACTCCTTGGGTGTCTTCGGTCTCCCTCCGCAATGCTTGTCGCTGGTAGAAAAGGCTCGGCTGCGCAAGGGAGATGAGAACGAGTCAGCATGCCTGCATTCTCAGGCGCTAATGAGGACGAAGAGGAAGCGCAACGCACCTCGGACTTAAAAGTCGACCTTTCTTATCAACGTTGAGCAGGTCGGCATCCTCCCAACTGCGGCCAGGCAGAGGAATCGTCAGCATTGGCTCCAATGCAGCGTCGATCCTGCGAATCTCTCTGATATATGAGCCCGACTTCTTCTTCTTCTTCCGCTTCACCGTTCCGCGCTGCTGCTTCTTCTTCTTCTTCTCCTTGGAATCCTCTTTGACCTTCCAGTAGGCGACCTCGAGCTTCCAAATGTCCTCGTGCAACTCTGGTGGTTTTAGTAACATTCCTGTTCATCGCATACATTCCACGATGCTGATCAGCCAGTCGCACGGAATGCAGGTATGGTAGAGTGCTTTGGTACCGGTTCGATAGAAGTCAAGCACAGCCTCGAAAGCGGTGCTGTTTCGGTCGAAAAATGTTTCTCTGTGTTTGGTTGAAGCGCTGCGTTCCCGAAGATAAGAACGACGTGTTAAATTGTGAGCGCTTGATAAAGAACAAGGAAGCCATACCTTTCCTCCTTTCCGTAGTGTTCGGAGGAGATGTACTGTCCGAGAAGGCTATCAGGATGTCGCATGATGGTATGTCGGTAGGTCTGGAACACGCGCCCACCGACATTGATGGTGATCAATTCGTCCTCGTTCTCCATGCCCGAGAGGCTCGTCTGCATCGAGTTGTCGCTCAAGATTCCGCTCGTTGTATTGTCCTCCTCGTAATAGGAGTCATCATCACTCAAATCCCCAACGCAGCTATCGCTCATCTCCATTCGCCTCGGGCTTGGCTTTCGATCGCGAGCCGAGAACACTCGTCGTTCCGACATAGGGACGCCGTCGGAGGAAATTGACTGCGGTGAGAAGAAGTCGCTTTGGGACAGTGTCACTGACACCTCGACCGTATCTCCGATCTTGTGGCGCGTTGCGATTGCGTTGGAACTCTTGTACTCCTTCCTCATAGGCAGTGTCACTTGCTTCGTGGAGTTGGCCAGTGTCTTGGGTGACAAAGGGCAGTTCTCCAGCAGGAGTGGTGGGGGAATGGCGCGATAGGCCAGCGGCGGCAGCGTCGGCACTGTGGGATTGTCGGAAGAGGTACTTGAGGAGGAAGTGCCGCGCCCGTATGCGGTTTCGAGCGCCTCGAGCTTGCGGGAGAGCGTGCGCAAGTCATTCCGCACGCGAGTGACACTGCTCTCCAACACCTTGGACAGCGCTTCCAGGCTAGCTTCTAGCCCGTTCGACTCGTCAGTCGCCACCGCCGACAACGACCCGGCTGAGCAAAACAAGGTCAGAGGGTCATGATAGTAAGATACATAACGGAAGGATAAGTCGTACCCCTTAATCGTGGCGTGCTGGTTTCCTGCTTCATCATCTCATTGAAGAACATCTCTTTCAGCTCCTTACGGAGCTCCATGGTGAGCTCCTTCTTGAGGCCTTGGACGACTTCGTTTGAATCCATCAAGGCAAACAAAACTGATGGCGGCTGAAGATCTGGGTAATGGCTGAGGAAGCAGATTCTGCGCAGCCAAAAGACGAGGAAGGAAAGGAAGAGCTGAGATTCAAGAGAAGTGGAAGCCCAGCCCTCCTTCCTGTCCTTCTCGATCGAGCTCGGTTCGTTCTCTTGCTTGTTTGTGTGAAGAGGAAATGTCAGCGCAACCAGGTGGGAGGGATAAGGTCTTCTCGTGAGAAGGGAAGTGTTCACGTTCTCTCGGTTTGAAGCCTTCTAGGATGTGGCGCGATGTTGTACCCTCCCGTCCACACGCTCTGAACCGAAGAAAACCGTTGCTCTCTTGTTTCGCGAGGCGACACTTACCTTTTTCACAATCAATTTCCTTATTTCATAAATTGATGGAAAGAATTTGAGCGAATTTCTTATTATTCAAAAATGAAATTCAAAAAATGATACTCCCCGATAGAGGGAAGGGGATCAGGTGATGACCTTGCTGGTGAGGATTTTGTTGAGGGTCATGGGCAATCCCTTACTCTCCAAACATACGTACGCGAGGCCTGATGGGATCTCCTCGGCAATCCTGTAAACACGACATCCATCAGATCACAGCGCATTCACTCACGAGTTGTGGGCAACCCTGGGCATCCGAGACGCCTCGAGCAGCTCCTTCATCATCTGTACCTTTCGGCTTCATCAGCGAGACTCGCGATAAAGATGCAATGTGCCTGAACCTTGGGCTCGCTAGTCAATATCTTTCCCAACTGATGGGTGGAATGAAGAGGGAAGGTCAATGACCACGAAAAATCGAAAACAAGAATGGAATGGACGAGTCACCGTTCGCGGGGAGATGCCATAACGGCGGAGATTGGCATCACTGACGACGACCACAAAGTGCTCGTCCGCCTCCTCCTTGGCGATCTCACGGATAGCGAGATCCGTTGCCGTGAGCGTGTAATCCCCGGACCTACGCTCCAATGTGAGTGAATCAACATTTAAGTTACTCAGGGCGTCGTGTACGAGCAAAACTGGGAGTGAGCAGCCATGCGCCGGAGTACGGCCAACCGCTGGCGTCGATTCTGAGGTTGCTTCCCGGGCATGGGCTCAACGAGAGGGATATTTGGGCTATCACCGCTGTGACCTAATTGACCGCGAAACGAAGTGAGACAACATCCATGCAAAGGAGAGCAGTATGTACCTCCAATGGAGTACTTGAACTTGCTTTCAAATCCGGTGAAGCCTTCCATCACCTGAAAGAACAACAGTGACCACACCATCCCTGATCAACTACACAGCTGGTGGTGATGCTTACCAAGACGGCGGCTTCTAGCATACGATCCAAGCGGCCATCGAAGCTGTTGAATCGATACATACTGCAACAAAAGGGACATGTGAGCATGTGAGCAAGCAGGTAGATGCAGATGAAGAACAGAGATGAATTGAACCTTCCGGATACATCCATCACAAAGTGGATACGCTTGGGATGGAGCCCTTGCGAAAAGCCAAGAGGAGGATTCTCCTCTCCACGTCGCTTGAAGATAGCATTCTCCCCTGCCATCGCTTCCACCTGTGAAGAGTATGTATGAGCGTCCAGCTGAGAAACAGTGCAGAGGCAAGAGGTACGAGTTGGCTTTCATCCAGCTCGCCTCCATGTGTCTGACGTCGCAGCCATTGTCGCTCCTTAGACCTATTGCAGTTCTTGTTTAGACGAAATGCAGATCATCATGTTGCAAGAGGCAACAATTGCGTACTTGGACTGTATGCCCTGCAACATAGTACGAAGCTGCGTCACTTGACCCTTGACTGCGTAGGCATAGTCTTCATAAAGCAGAGCGTCCTCTTCGCTCATCTCGATCTCTTTCAGCTTCTTCTGAAGAGCTTCCTGTGCCATGGCTCGAGCAGCCTCAAGTGCTTCCTTGGAGACTTTGCGCTTTTCTTCATCACTAATCTGGTGCACTGGATGACCAGAATCCAAGCGGTACGGGCCACCTTTCCCGCCTGATCAGACATTCGCCGATCCATCAGTCGTTCAATCCAAGTACAAACGAGGAAGATGAAGTGAGCTCTGACGGACCCAGTCCTGCAGTGTCGGCACCGCCAGTGCCACCGGCCCAGGTGTTCCCTCCGACATGAGGACTATTGGAGGGATCTACCTTACCATGCTTTGGCATCGTAGCCTGTGTGAAGCAGTACACGATCAGAAGCTAGCGACAACAGCGTTAACACGAGCGAGGCAGGCACCTGTCTGTCATTGTCATACTCATAGTTCAAGCGTAGCGGCTTCCGCCGAGCACCCACTGCAGACACTGCCCCAGCAGAGAGGGTTGAACCAGACGCCCTGCCAACATGCGTAAGCGCGCAACAGCGGAGAAATGTGCATCAGTTTGGGAATCGCACTCGAAAAGCTCAACCGGAGGCTGCATGAAGTTGTTGGAAATGCTGAATCCCGATCGCTTGAAGGCCTGAACGATGGAATCACGAACGGAAGAGTCGCTCCAAACATCAAAAGAGAACACATTGCGAAGGGCGTCCTCGAAGGACTCGCCAGGGAATCGCTCCAGATGCTTGGCGATGGATATGGCCTCGCGGGATGAGTAGGGATAGGCCAAATGCCCTTCATCCACCATTTGCCTGCTCATCCAAGCAAGAAACCGGGTGATCAAGGTTTGCAGGATAAGCACCATCATAAGTTGTGGTGTCTACCTTAGATGGCTGAACGCTCGCGCCAGACGGGTCAGGGTCTCGGTTGGTACGGATGGAGCGTAAGCGCGCAGCAGCGCCATTTCGGATACCATGTCCGGGTTGTCAATAGCATGGCTAAGCAGGGAAGACATCTGAATGATGGATCCATCACTAAAGGGATAAGAATTGTACCAGCTGAAGAGGTCCCCACACTCTCGGAAGAAGTCATTACCCTGTAAATAGGAGGTAAGTGTAGGACATTGTTCATTGTGCAGTACCAGAAGTGTGCAGGTTCTTGTACGAGGAAAGGCCAGCCTGGCTTGTTTGCCAGGACGATGAGGCGGAAGTTGGGATGCATTACGATGGCATCGCCCGTGGAGCTAGAGGAATCCATCAAAGACTGCCTCAGATGGTGAGGAACGATGCGGCGGCCATCAGCAAGCGTCATTTCGCCATCCACGAGCGACTTGAGCACCACAACAACTTCAGGTGGAGCTGTGGGATTCATGATCAGCTTTGTATCATCAGCAGGCTCATAGAGGGCTTGCTTCAGGAGAACCTTTGTCAGCCTCGTCCACGACCAATACATGTCCCTCCTTCACAGCTTTGACCAGTGGCGAGTCTGTCCATGTTATCTTACCCCTGAACACTCATCAACCATCAAACACACATGATCGAGAATGCTTCATCCTCATCAGTACCTTTCCAGGGTCGGTTGCAAAGTCAGCGAGGAGACGGTAGTGTCCCGATGAAGCTGTATGTACTGACGTGGGTAACTGCATGCATGAATAGATGATTGGTCAGAACGGTTCTGACGAAGCTGATGGCCATCGGTAAGCAGAGTGTACCGGAGGGTTTGCAGGAACTTGTCAGTGAGCTTGTTCTTGCCCACTCCCTGAGGGCCGATGAGCAGAAGATGTTCGCCAAGAGTGAAATCCTTGTACATCTCCTGCAAGAGTGACACGTGTGACGGGATCGAATGAAACACGATGTCAGGCACAAGATGCACCGGATGCATTGCCGACGTATCACCCGCGGAGGTCGAGCCGCTGTGTGATGATGGCGATGATGATGATGACGAGAATGGAGATGAGCTAATGGTCGTAAGCTCACCACGGTCTTCATCGTCACGCAAACTGGAGAAGAGATAATCGAAGTTGCCCTTCTCTCGTTCCTTTGCATGCTGGGCAGCCTGATGAGACGAGAACGACTCCTGACCGCCCAGCGCCCGGAAGAGCAACTTGTTGAGTGACTCTTTCGTCGCACCGGGAAGGAACTGGAACAGCAGCAGGCTATGGACGATCTTCTTGAGCTCAGCTCGGGTGGGAGCAACCTCAGAGCTAGTGATCCTTCGAGCGGCGCGGATGAGCTGCCGCATGGAAAGCGAAGTCTGAAGGTGCTTATTCTGCTTCAGCATTTCGTTGAACTTGATCAACTCGTGCAGCCGCTGCTTCACTTGCTTGGTCGAAGCTCCGCGGCGAGCTGTCATATGAGTGAGGAACTGTTCTAGCTCCACAGGATTCTCGATCGCAGGAAGATAATGAAAGTGGAAGAGCGACATGATTTCTTGGGTGACGTAAGGATGCGACGAAGAGGGAAGATCGCCGGTGGCGATTATCCTGAATGCCGGATGCACCGGATACACACGCCTCGCCTGTTTGTGGCTCTGGTAAGGCTTCCTTGATCAGCGCAGGGATTCAATTAGGGAATGTACCTGAAGCTGCGCAGGGCTAAGTCCAAACTCCTCTTGATATCGAGAGTAGACATCCCCTGGCACAAGGCGCGTGCCATCATGAAGAATAGCCTGCGATGCAGAGAATTATAAGTATGGACGTTTACAAACATCAGCAATGCTATGAAGGATATGAACCTGTCGCTCGTGAATGAGACTCTGAAGAACGGAGAGGGCTCCGACAGGAAGCCGGTCGATGTTGTCGAGAATGGCCAAGCGCCCCTCGATAGCTGCCTTGACAAGAGGGCTAATCTCCCACATGGAATCCGTACTTTCGAGCATATCCCGTGAGACCGTATCGCTCGTGCGCATGATCTGACTCTCCTCGTGGATGAGCTCATCAGTAGCATACTCTAGGAGACTGTGATGCCGGCTAGACGCCAGAGGCAAGTGTGTAGCTCCCGGTATCGTTTGTCCTCGCTGCAACTCGCTCTTTTTCGTGGCCCTCCGCTGCAGCAGATCACGAGTGGACATGTCCTTGAAGAGCATCATGTGCTCCGTCTCGTAACCCAAAAGGCTGGCGAACTGCCTTACAAAAGTGAAGAAAGAGTGAGGTCGTCACCAACAAGAAAAGAGAACGCAGAGGAAAGATAGATACTTGACGAGCGTCGACTTGCCAGAGCCCTTGGGGCCGATGATGCACATATCACGCCCAACAGCATGATCCTCCATCATCTGATGTACACTTGAATGTTAATCGTAGTGAAGACTTTGAACCACAAGAAACAATGTTGTGGCACACCTGTCGCAATACCAACTCAGCACGCGTTGTGGTCACAAATGTAACGTTGTCCAGAGAAGTTGAAGGCAGCGAGCCGGAGAGCAGGCTAACGCTCCGTTCACGTGGTGTGGGTCCCTCCTCTCTATCCACGCAAAAGCCAGTTAGGTGATCGGACCCACAGCTTGATTGATCATTGGTAATGTACCTCAGAGTCACCCGCTTGCGGTGGCTGGATTCTGGATCAGGATCGACTGCTACAATAGCGTAGCCCTTCAGCTTGGATTGGGCTTTCATGTCAACCCCGAGCTTCTTCAGAGCTGTTTCGATCGCCTCAACCTGGGTGGAATCCTTGGCCACCCAGCGGTACGGATACACTCGCTGCAATACTTCCTAGGACAGCAAGTCAAGGGACGTGTTGAATGCACGGGAAAAGGCGAGTGAGGACAGTGCTCACCTGCACTGGAGTATTCGGGAACTTATCGAGAATGCGGGCAGCAGACACAAGACTCTCTTCGGTGAACTCGATAGGCTTGGCGAGGAGCTCGCCGAAGGACTCTGCGCGGTTTCCGCAACATGTTAGGCAACGAGAAAATTACATGACCTCAGCCACACATCTATGCTCACCTGTATCGGCGTGACGGAATGCTTCGGCTGCTGAGGCCAACAGCTTCACTGTTTCTATGGGTAAGGAAGGAGCCTCACGGCTGAACAGCGCATGAGTAATTGGGACATTTAGATGGAGGTACAAGTTCCAGCGTACCTAATGATGTCAATACGCGATGACAGCGAGAGCGGGGCAACACTGTAAGCCTGAAACCGTGATCGCAGAGGCGGATCCAAGGGGTTGCCTGCATAGCGGGGGACCTGGATGTCATCGATCACATAGATGAGCTCCACTTGCCTAACTTAGGAGAGAAGAGCAGAAACGCACGGGTAGAGTAAGTGCAATGACGCGGAAGTTAGGATCTACACGAACTAATCCAAGGCGGTCCATCTCCGCTTGAGTGTGTGTTTCGAGAAGCTTGTCGTAGCGCTGAGCGTTCATCAGGAAGCGACCGTCCTCCAGAGCCTGGCAGCGACCACGTGAGCGCTAATGAAAGAATAAGGACTACTCGGGTGTGGCTTTACCATTTCCCTGTTCTCTAGGAGGTTGTTGAGAAGAGGAAGAATGTTCCGTTCGGCCTTTTCAATACCCTCGAGAATCAACACTCTTCCCCCGATGGCCGCTCGTAGAGCTGCTTGATCTATTCTCCAAAGTTGAGCTATGAAGCTTGCCTCTAATGGAGATGCGCAGCAGACCAAATGGTACGTACCTACGAACCGCACTGAATTGCCCACAATCTCACGTCTCTGCTTAAGGTCCGCTTCGGTAGTGTCACGTGACAGCGACACGAACTCGAACTCCCGTTGCGTGACCTCACAAAACCGCAAAGCGATTCGACGGCGGAACTCACCTGGCGCCCTGATGCATGGTGGATCCACCACAGAGCCATGCTTGTAAGCAGTGAATCACACATTCATCACAACTACCAGATTCATCCGCGGCACAGTGACCTACCCGAGCAAGAGCATGTCCTGGCCAAGCTGGTCCTTCTGCATCATCCACCTCAGCACGTGTAACACCTGGTTGATGAAGAAGTACAGCATCCACATGTCATCCATGCTTAGTCTGGGTACGGATTCATCAGTTTTGCCTGGTGCTGATGAATCATCGTACCTCCTGCGTCTCCGTCATCCAATGCAGTGTGGCCGGCAGACGAGGCACGAACTCGGGCCTCCGCGGTCCTCCCGGCGGCAGCGGTATGGACACATCGCCGATGCTCACCCGAACGGCATGCCGCGTCCCATCTGTTCCTGTCCCAACGTCTCAGTTAAACAATTATTCAATTTATTTATTTAATTCCCGTTTACTATTTTTCCAAATTATTAATAATCGGAAAATATATTTCGATGTAAAATAAATAAATAAATAAATAAAAGCACTACCGGTGTGCACATGTCGACGTCGGGCAAAGAGGAAGCGAGGAGGACAGCATCCGTAGGAGGTCCACCATCGGGGATGGTGACCAAGTAGTGACCTAGACGTGCAAGAGGAGGAGGAGGAGGAAGAAGATGAAGGTGAGTAGTAGGTTCCTCTTCCACCAGCAAGCTCCGGAGGTCGTGTGACGAAGACATGCTGGCGACTCGCGTGCACGATGCCGGCGGTGGGAGACCGCCCTCCGGCCGCTGCATCAGCTCGATGGAGGACAGCAGCAGCGAGAGAAGGGCGCTGACCTCCCGCACGCAGCGCGCCAACGGCACATGCGTGGCCCGAGCGGGCCTGATAGCGCAGCATTGTTGGTTTTGAAAATATGAAATGAATTGATAAGACGGAAAAACATTTCCGAAACTTCTTGGGGAAGCCTGGCTTTGATCAAGATCAGGATTGTGTAAGTGCTTTGATCTTGCCGTACAAACTACAGCATGCTTGTACAAAGTGTAAAATGACGAGTGGGCCA
>CDEZ01023291.1:13185-27646 GCA_000826365.1 Acanthamoeba royreba | reverse complement strand
TGCCTCCACCACCGCCACCGCCTCCATAGCTGCCTCCACCGCCTCCATAGCTGCCACCATAACTGCTTCCTCGACCACCACCGCCTCCGCCACTATATCCACCCGCGCTCTTGGGGCAGTCCCTGGACCAATGGCCGGATTCACCGCACTTGAAGCAGTTCCCGCTGCCGCCACTGGAGCTGTTTCCTCCACTGTCGCCAGCTGGCCTAGAGCTGAAGTACTTCTGTATCCCGGAGCGCGAAGGCGAATCGGTACCTATCGCGAGTCATGCAACTTGAGTCATGAAGCGGCACACTAATTACGAAGAGTGAGGCTTACCAGAAGAAGTCGATGCTCGCGGTTGAGCATCGTCAGCCCACTGAAAGAACCCGCATTGAGCCTCCCGGGGTTGGTTGCATGTATAGAAAGAGCGCCCTGTAGGAAGAAAGATAAGGGTCAAGCTCGACAATTCCAAAGAAGATGAAAGAGGCCTAGACCTTGATTGGGTCCCTCCTTACGCACGGTGCATAGTCGAGACGGTTCGTTGTGGCGACAGGGTGGGCCATCAGCTTGCACAGCTCCAGCTTCGCCACCCTGGAGAAACGATACTAAGAAAAGCGTCCTCCACTCTTTCAGGCGTCAACACTCACCCCATCAGCTCTGGCTCGTTTATTCGGGTTTGGGCATTGCGAAGACCAGTGTCCAGTTCCGCCGCAGTTGTAGCACGTATCGCTGGAACGGTCTCGGCTTGGGCTACACCAGGGGGAGTGAGACCAACACACTTGACTCAGTAATGCCCAGGTAGAAGTACCTTCCAACAGCTCCCTGATCACTTGCGACAGAGTCGTAAGCTCTCTTCTGTCCCCGGTTAGGAGTGCTGGGAACAGAGCTGTCAGCTGTGGGATAATCTCGCACCTCATTTACATCTTCGATATTCCTAGAGGAAGATTCGGTCAGTAAAGCAATCAAGTGGAACAGATTGTCTGTCAGCTGTGCTTACCAGTCTATTGGCTGCATCCCTCCCTGTGTGAGCAGCTCGTTCGTTCGCGAGAAGTGACGACAACCCAGGAAGCCTCTGTGCATAGTGGTAAGGTCGGTTACATCATCATTGGAAGACACTAGCGTACCGATCCGCAGACTTGGGAGAAGGATGCGTAGTAGAAAGAATGTGATTGTGGCTTCCGATTTTAGATGCCTTTGCCTGTTCATCGGCAATACAAATGATGAGTTCCCCATAGCAGGCTGCAGTTGTGGTCACGCGTATGTACCTGAGCCTTGCTGCCCCACAGCAGAAACACCACGCCCGAACTCCTTTGATTGATTGCCGAGATTATCGCGTCAGTGAAGTTCTCCCAACCTTGACCAGCGTGTGAATCAGCAGCACCCGCCCTGCATGGACAACACACCTAGTGAATACTACTCCTACCCGAAGCTCAAGGGAGAAGGATGAAACATTTACGTTACGGTGAGCACTGTGTTGAGCAACAGCACGCCTTGGCGTGCCCACGACATCAGGTATCCGTGTCGGGGTGGCTGGAAACCATCAACTGTGCGATGAAACGAGCATTATCAGCACGGATTATCATCAGAAGCAAAACAAAGTGGCGTGAGCGCACTGTCGTTCGCGAGTTCGCGGTAAATGTTCTGCAGCGAGCCTGGAATCGCTTCGCCCACATTCACAGAGAAGCACATGCCGTGGGCTTGTCGCGCGCCGATGTAAGGGTCCTGACCTGCAAACCACACCACATGTGGACCTCTTTGTCAGTTTTTGCTTTATTTTTGGCTTTTCCTATTTTCTGATATTTGATTTATGTTTTAAAAATAGGAGATCGCGACATACCCAAGATGACCACCTTGACGTTCTCAAAAGGACAGGCATTAAGGGCAGAAAAGATCTGCTCGTCGGGCGGGTAGATGGTGACGCCCTTGGCGCGCTCGCCCATGAGGAACTTCATGAGACCTTCCCAGTAGGGCTTCTCGAATTCATCAGCCAGGACATCCCGCCAGGAGGGTTCGGTGAGGAAGCCCAGAATCCTGTCGCGCTCGGCCAGCCGTCGCGCCTTGAGCCGTTCAAGGGCGGCCAATCGATTGGCCTCAATGCGGGCCTGCCGCTCTTCCGGCGTAAGATCCATTGAGGAAAAAGATGAAAAAGACTATGAGGTGAAGAAGATTATGATGTTCGATGTGTCTCTACTCGCCACTACCGGCAGGGAAGCGATTTTGATGATTGCGGCTCGCTACCGTTTTCGTACTTTTCCCGCGCCACCAAATTTTCGCGCCCTTTTATACGTATGTTTCCACGAAACATTTCGGAAATTTTAAATTTTTTAATATTTCACTTACGAAATGTTTGGAACGAGATTGTTGTTCTCAGGCTTGCAGTCCGGAATCCTTGTTGTTCCCCGGTGCCTCGCTGCTTGCGGTAGCTGGTGGGTTGCGCTTGCTGAGGATTTTCTCTTTGTAGAGATCCCACAGCTCCACTTGCTTCGTGGTGACGACGAGGGGATGCACGCCCATCTCCTTTGCTACTCGATCCCGCTTTTCGGCCCACTCCTTCCGCTGCTCTTTGTTCACTCCTCTGGCGAACTTGCCCAACATCTTCTCTCCCTCCTGATCAAAGAGAGTGTAAGAATTGTTAATGGGATAACATCAAATGCAGCTACGCGCAAGCCGTTGATGATCACGAGTGCTTGCATGAATGTACATACCTTGTAGGGCACCTCCTTGAGCTTCACAGTCAGATGCACCCTGATATGAAAAGAAGGATCAAACGCAGTTAGCTATCCCTCCTTGTAGGCTTCCATGCACTGCCACAAAAGCAGTACATGGAACAGTGGCAGGAGGTATCCTCTTACTTCTTACGCCTCATGATACCAATACGACCCTTGGCTTTGTAGTCAAGCTTAGGCTGACCGTACTGCCCTTTCGTCGCATAGATCTCGTCTGTTGTGATCAATCCCGGAGGAAATCAGATCAAGATTAATAATTGACAACACATTCAAAAAAATATATTTTCCGGTCCTTCTCATCCATCCAATTATCGAAAAATGTAAAAAAAAAAATCAAGAGGGGCATATACCAAGGAGAAGACGTTCGGGATTGAGGCCATGCTTGACTTCGGCCTGCTGACGGGCCTTCTCAATGGCCTGGATGATGTGGGGGGCGACGCGTTTTTGGGAGAATTTGAGCTGCAGGACCGCTTCGCGGTAGTTGAGCCGTCGGATCTGACGCAGGAGGTGGTCGATGCGCTTCATGCCTGCCGGCAGGTTCTTGGCTTGGTACTTGACCTGGGTGACTCGTGGCAGCTCGCCGGCTGCCTCTTGCTTCTGCCTCAGCTCCTCGTAGGTCTGTGTGAAGATGTCCGCTGGGCCGCTCGCATTCGCGTAGCGTCGGACCTGAATGGCAGCAGGAGACATGGGGCGTAGAGAGAGGCGGCGGGGGGAGGAAGATGTAGAGGAGACAAGAAGAGCATTTTTCAAATGGGATCCGCCGCTACGTGATGCGGCAGCGCGGCCGCTGGTGAAGATGCCTGCCGACATCCTCAAGGGGATAGGGGCCCTACACGACATTGCGCCCCGTCTCATCTTGAAAAAAAGATATTAAAAAAAGTTGTGTTCTGGAGTTTTGGAAAAGGATTTACATTTTGAAAACTGTTTCGAAATTTGGGTATTTTCCTGATGATAGCGGAAAGACAGACCCTGCGGCGGGGTATGAATGTACGGTTTGGTTCGGTCACAGGTCTGCTGAGTAGTGAAGTGAGAAAGTAAAGGTGGAAGCCTACTTCCCTGGGAGTGAAGAAGACACAGAAGCGGAGGGGGACGCCGAAGAAGAAGGAGAAGAAGAAGGAGAAGCCGAGGCGGAGGCTGAGGGAGAAGGCAACGATGATGCGGAAGCTGATGCTGAAGGAGAAGGAGAAGGAGATGTCGAAGCTGATGCTGATGGTACTGCTGAAGGTGACGCCGGTGCTGAGGCAGAGGCTGAAGGAGATGCCGAGGCTGATGCAGAGGCAGAAGGAGATGCCGAAGCTGATGCTGATGGTACTACTGAACGTGATGCCGGTGCTGAGGCAGAGGCTGAAGGAGACGCCGAGGCTGATGCAGAAGCTGAGGCTGAAGGGGAGGGTGCCATAGAAGCCGAGGCTGATGCTGATGGTGACGGAGATGCTGAGGTAGAGGAGGATGGAGAGGCAGAAGGTAACGCCGAAGCCGAAGGTGATGCTGATGGAGATGCTGAGGCAGAAGCTGACGCCGAGGCCGAAGGTGATGCCGATGCTGAAGCAGAGGCCGAAGGAGAAGGCAATGCTGAAGAAGAAGCCGATGGTGACGCAGAAGCTGAAGGTGACGCCGAAGCCGAAGCTGATGCTGAGACAGAGACCGAGGCGGAAGGCGAAACCGACGCAGAAGGTGATGCTGACGCAGAAGGTGAAGCCGACGCCGAGGATGAAGGAGAAGATGATGCTGACGCAGAGGGGGATGCAGAGGCTGAGTTTGAAGGAGAAGACGAAGGCGATGGTGATGCTGAGGATGAGGGTGAGCTTGATGCTGAGGCTGAAGGAGATGTGGAAGACGAGGGTGAGCTGCTTGGCGTATTAGTGGGAGAGGCCGTGCGCGATGGAGTTACAGTTCGTGTTGGGGTGGCTGACGTTGATGGAGAACGTGTCGGAGTCGACGAAGACGTAGCTGACCTCGAAGGCGAGCGGGTCGGCGTGGTACTCCGAGATTGCGCTGGCGACGTCGTGGGTGACTCTTCAGGTGTCCTCGAAGGTGAGCGCGAGGGAGAGTTCGGAGGCGTGCGTGATGGGGAACGTGAGGGGCTTTTGGTTGGTGTGGGCGTACGACTTGGGCTCTTCGTGGGACTCACGGAAGATTGGGGAGTTCTCGAGGGGAAGATGGCCCGCTTACTCAGCCAGCGAACGAACTCATCGATGATCGGAGCCTGCCCAGTGCTGTCCTCCTGGCCGGCCACAGTCTGGTGCTCTTCACCAGAGAGAAGATGACGCTGTAATCGTCGTGAAGAGGACGGAAGATTGGCGTTGTCTTGGCCGGAGAAGACGAGAAACGTCAACCCCAAGACTACAAAGACAAGAGGAACAAGAACAGGGATAGTGGTCCTCATCGCGGTGCTAGGGTCTCTACACTGTTACAGTGGCAATGGTCAGACAGGAGAAGAGAGGAAGACAGACCCACGAGCTGTATCTTACCAAAGGCACGTAGGCCATTGGCCCAACTGGACGATATAAAAGAGTTCAAGGTTTCTTCCTTGAAATGGTAAAGGTGCGACCACAGATCACCGAATGGAGCCAGAAGAGGTCGCGTAAATGGTAACGCAAGAGACGCCATACCTAATTGAGAAAGTTACGTTATCGGGATGCTCCACATGAACTTTCGGAAATTTGAAAAAATTTCGACAACCGTTTGGGAATGTCCCACTTCTCCTTTTTTATTCCACAGAATAGAAGGAAAATACGCCGATTCTTCGATTTATATCTTTCTACATTATTTTTTAAAATTGGAGTTTACATTATTTATTTTCATTTTTTGCATTGATATCTGCAAACACGCAAACGATGGACGGTGCGCACCTTCCGGATCACAGCCGACATCTTCGTCATTCCTATGGCAGCCATCATGGTGGTGGGGATGACCATGATGTCCACATTCACGCCATCGATGACACCGATTTCATGATCCACCAGTCCCTCGCCGTGCGCGGCCGCAGTGCCGGGCTCAGCTGGCGTGATGAAGAGTCCATCGAGGAGGACATTTTCCAGTGTAGCGTCATGGGTCGTTTGGAGCGGGTGCGCTACTTGGTCGAGGTCCGTGGCGTGCAGGTCAACCAGCGCGACCGATGGGACTCGACGCCACTATACTACGCGTGCCTGGCTGGCCACGAGGACCTCGTCCGCTACCTTCTTGAAAAAGGTATTTTTATCTCATTTATTTCTATTATTATTAAATAATTTCTATTTTATGATATAAGATTAAAGTATCTAAAATGAGTGCAGAATGCTTACATGCAGCTGTGTGGTGATGAAACAGGAGCGCGTTGTGAAGAGAACACGTTCGACGGGGAGCGATGCTTTCATGCTGCATTGACAAACGACATCCGGCGCATGTTACGAGAGTACAAGGCCGTCTCTCGCGCGCACGATCCCTTCACGGACTTCCTTCGCAATGCATTCTTCTATCACGTGTATGCTTGCTTGCTGTCTTCTGCGTACTCTATGTGTGCGTGAGAGGGTCAGAAACTGACTTGTGCTTGTTGATCGCAGTGATGGCCTGGCGCAACGCGAGAGCCAAGAGAGGCCGCCACACAGTGATGTCCTCTTTATCGTCAATGGCACCCATGCGTGGGCGCATAGGTAGGTTCCTTTGCGCGTATAGACGTCGTGTGCGTGTGAAGGCTTACTCTTTCGATCATAGGATTGTCCTTGCTGCACGCTCTATATATTTCCGTTCAATGTTTAGCACGCGGTGGAAGGGGAAGAAGAGGGTTCTGCTGGCGCATCCACGTCTAGATGCCGACGCTTTCAAGGCGGTTATCCATTATCTGTACACTGAGCGGCTTCAAGTGCCCCGCATATTACTTCAGGAGACGGAGGCGATGGTAAAGCAATGCAAGCTTTGGGACCTTCATGAAGTGCTTCAGCGAGAGAAAAAGAAAGAGAATGTGGTTCGTATCTGCTGAGTGCATAACTATTCCATCAATAACTAAAGGTCCCTTCTCATATTTCAGGGTATCGCTCTGCCGGAACGTGTAGTGATAGAACTTGCAGATCTTTACCGAAGCTCTGAAACACAACGTACTGGGCCTACGCCATTGCAACTTGACTTTGGTATGCCTGCCTTGTGCCGGTCCATGCGAATTCCTACTGAATATCTGTTCGTCATCAGGCAAGGTGGCCATGCGTTCGATACGCAATGCGTTCAACGAAGATGCTGCAGAAGCTAGCGAGGACGATGATGAAGACATGTTTGAAGACATCATATTCAACGTGGAGGGCAAGCGTTTCAAGTGTCATAAGTTTTTCTTCTGCGGTCGATCTGAGTACTTTAATGCGCTGCTGATGGGCAACTTCAAGGAGGGAGAAGGTAATGCTGCTGGTAATGAATCCGGAGATAATGACCACGGCGAGTATGAGGAGGATGACGAAGAACCCAATGGAAGAAAGCTACGCGAACTCAAGCTAAGCGATGTGTCGGCTGAAGCTTTCGCATACATCGTGGACTTTGTGTACACGGACAACTTGACCAACGCTACACCTTTCGTGCAAGAACTGCGACGGTCGCAACAAGCCAGCCTACGTGACCGAGAAAAGGACGAATCCGACGAACTGGAGGAGAAGGAATGGCATTTGATCTACGAAGTGCTGCGGCTTTCCGATATGTACATGTTGCCAGTGTTGCGCAACCTGTGTGCAGTGACGCTCTCGCAGATGATCGATCTGGACAACTTATTCGACCTAATCGATCTAGCGGAGCTGATGAGCCTCGATCGTCTTCAGGAGCCTCTTGTACAGTTTATGGCCCTCAATCTCGAGGAAATACTACGCTCACGCAAAGATGAGTTTGCCGAGCTGGTCAGGTACTCATTCAGTTCCACTAACGCATTCATTTAGACAATCCTAACGCACAGAATGCAGAGAGAGCGCATACACAATCGCCAACAGGCAAGCCACGGACTCAATTCCTATCATAGACGATATAAGATCAGCTCTAGATCGTATCTATCCGACCGACACCGAGGAGGCTGAGCCGAGCTACGAAGATGACGAAGATTGGGAGGACTGGGAGAGTGAGGAGTGCTACGATGCGCCAGACGAGGTAAGACGAGGAAAGAGCCCGACCAACGTCCGGAAACAGTTGGAAGACAACGAACCAACGAGCAGTGCTCAGGACAATCCTGATTGGGCCTCGCGATATCAACTTCTCGTGGCGGCCAAGAACCACAAGCTCGAACTGCTGGATGCTTTGCTTGAACAGCTCGGCCTCAGTGGTTGATCGATCCTAAAACGAAATATATTACGAAAGTTGTATTTTTCAAATTCCACAATGCGTTGACTTGCATTGACGAAAATTCACCACAATTACTTGGCATTTTGAGTTGAAATCACACGAACCAACTCAAGGCCCCGGCCCAACGGCTGCACACACAACATCTCGCCTTTCTTTCTTTTCCATTAATTCAGAAAAACCCCACAGGGGTACAGGGACGCGTAAAAGCCCGATTTCGGCTCCATATCAGAAAAGGGAGACACATCACCCAACGGCCCAGCCCAGCCTTCTTCTCCCCAACTAAAATAATTCGCATATTTTTTCGATGATTTATTTCTGCCCAAAGAGGAGGCTAATTAATTAGAGAAAAATTCACAATATTCGATAATCGAAAGACCCGCAGGGCTTCTATCGAAGAACAATCCATATACAAGTACCTGTTCCTATCCTTGGTGATCTTATCACATTTCTCCATCTATTCATTTTTATTTTTAATTCATGCATTTCTTTCATGGAAAATTATTTTGTATTTTTTTATTTATTTTTATATATATGATTTATTTGTAGGAGGGGATGGGCAACGGGGCATCAACGACCGAGGACTACTCGAAGACGATCGATTTCTGCAAGCAGCTGCGCCTGCTCCACTTTGTATGGAACGAACCCTCCCCGTACTCTGCCTTTCTCCAATCCCATCCGTCCTTTCGCATCGAGCTTGATCATCATGCTTCGTCTGGAGATCCATCTTCCTCTACTTCCTCGACTTCTTCATCTTTGCCAGTGTTGAGGAGTCAGCATGCGGAGCTGGCGAGAAGGATCGGGGAGATCGACTTTGACAAGTACCGTCTGATGTTCTCCATCAGGCGGGTGCTGTTCTCGGTGCCCTTCCGAACGTCGGTCATCGGGTACGACCTCGTGCATGACCTGCCTGCTGACCATCAGCATCAGCAACAGCATCACGGCGGCTCGCCAGTCCACAGGCCCAACGGCACGCGTCGCGTCAAGTACACCATCAGCTTCGACACGCGCGAACACAGGATTCCCGGCGGCGCAGCACGATCGGGTAATGAAGGTGGAAGTGGCAGCGACAGCAATGCTGATGATCATCATCACAAGGAGAATGTCGGGCGGAACACGACGAGCGTGAAGAGTTACCGTACAAAGCGGAGCTACAGCGAGTTCATCATGCTCGATTCTCGCATTCGGAACTTGTTTGATAGCGCCCAGGAGCGCAAGGACAAGCGCCAGTTTAAGGCAGAGCTTGAGCGACGTAAGCGTTTCCTGAAGGAGGTGAAGGAAGAGGAGCTCGCCCAGCAAAACGGTAAAGAACGGAGACCAAGTCTCGAAGAGGTTCATTTCGAGGAGGATTGCTGGATCCACGTTAAACCGAAGAAGAAACGCGACAGTAAGGAGGTCAAGTTTAACGACACCTACGACAAACCTGAGGACCAACAAGAAGGAGAGGAAGAAGCAGAAGAGGCGGAAGCAGAAGAGGAGAATGGCTATGCTGCGCTCCATTTGCCTCCGCTTCCTCCGCGAAAGGTATGCTGGGACGATGCGGGCAGACTTGCGCTGGCCGAAACTCGATTGCCTCTCCTTGATGCATATCTCAAGGCCATTCTCGGTATGCCATTAACGCTGCCTTCCTTCTTAACGTTACCGCGAAGCTCACGTCTGTTTGCCCTTTAGCCAATCCATTCCTTGCCAATCACGAGGTCCTCCTGCAGTTCCTCTTTTCACCTGATTCGTTCGGGGACGATATTAGTGATGAAGATCACGACAATGCAACCGTGGGTGCCGAGGCAGTAACTACACCCAAGATGCGACAGCACAGTGACTATGATGAAGCAGTATCGGAGACAGCCATCGTTGATGACTATGAATCAAAACCATCAGCCAGAGAAACGTTGAGTCCTCGCATGTTGAGCGAAGAGCTGGTTATCATAGAGGATTGGGAGCCAGAGGATAATGGAGACGACCAGAAGCAGAAACCCGCTGAACCGCGCGAAGGAAGCATGCCGGTGCCTCTGACGGCAGTTATCGGTGCTGATGGCGACCTCTCTGCCCTGCAAACGAGTGTCGCGGAACTCTTCGGTTCATCGCCATTTTATTCAGTAATGGAAGAGGTCAAGACGCCGGCTGATAGTAACGGCAATGAAGATGATGGCCAACACGTGAGCGATAAGGCTGAAGAGGTGACACGAGATCTGCAGGATGACTGGTCTTTCCTTTGTGTGGAAATGGCTGTTTGCCGCCGCCGATCTAAGAGGAAACAGAACGAAGACGAGGATAACGAAACGTTACGACTGATGGAACGCACCAGAACCCTCGATAGAATGAATATAAACAAACCAAAGCAGTCTCCGAGAGCTACGAATGTCGAAGGAAGTTCGTTTGGGTTCGAAGAAGAGGAGGACGAGGGCGAAGAGCGAGAGCGCCACCAACGAGTCATGAATAGGCTTTATGAAGCTGAGACATGGGTTAACGAGCTTGATGGCGGAAGCGTACGCAAGAGAAAGAGAAAGTGGCGTGTCACGAATATCGAAAGCTACGTCTTGGCTACAGGTATGACGCTGTGTTATGTAACCGTCTTTCATTCCTTCGATCCTCATGTTGAAATGAACAGGCACCGGTGAGCTGCAGTCAGTACTTTGCAAATGCTTAGAGAAGCAAGCAAAAGCGCTCGTGATGTCTAAGAGCCTTGAGGTACCTGTGAACTCTCTTACCCATTTGCAGCGTGATCGCTGACGATCGTCGATGCAGGGAGGAAAGACTGGTGCTATAATCGCCAGTAAGAAAGGCGCTGCAACGCTGCTTCATAAGTCTCTTGCTATACTTGGTATGAAAAGCTATTAGCTGTTAATGGTTGGCGAAGAATAACCAACCTTCATCGCATAGGCGTCACCACGTCGCGCGAGGTCAATTTGATGATGGCGGCTTGTTTGCAGTTAGCTCTCTCTCGCGTGTTACTGTTCTTACGCCTCAATTCTCTCGAGTCGTACCTCTCATCTCGATTCTTCATCCATTCGTCTACCTACATCGGAGAAGTAAGTCATTTGACATTCTTCTGTCTCGGCGATATCGTACTGATGGCTACCTCCGTTTCCATTTCACAGGTAGCAACCTTATCCGCAATCAGCTCAGCTAGGTTGATTGCCAAGGCCAACATCCTTGGAGTACTCGTCGCGTTCCTCGTCGAGGAGATCTATCTTTTCATCCTCTTACTTCGCGTATGGAAAGTGAATGGTGAATGGGGCATCAATCTTCACGAGTTTATCAAGTACGCTTCAGCAGTAGTACTTATTATGACCCGACCTAATACGTGAAACCGCTCCTCATCAGGGAGACCATAGTCAACCTTGCCTCAAATGCCTCCGCCTACGCTGGCGCTATCGCTGGAGGCACAATAGGCACAATGCTGGAACCAGGTATCTAATAGTCCCCTCTGTTGTAGCTACGATTATCTAACGGCCACACTTCTTTTCCAGGCGGCGGTACCATCATTGGGTCGCTCATTGGTGGTATCTTGTGTGGTTTGCTGGTCTCCTTGGGCAGCAACTATGTTTACGCCAAGTACACGACTTTCCACCTACTTGTGAGGGTGATAGATGACTAACTGAGTCCCTCATCTGATCAGAATATACGGATCTGAGGACGAGGAGGTGGAGATGGAGGAACTCAACCCTATCCCTACGACAGAGGAGGCCGAAGAGGAACAGTGGCAAGAGCTCCACCTCAACGCCGACCTCTGGGAGGAACTTGTGGCCGAGTTCGAGCACCTGGACGGCAACGAGTACGAGCACGACACAGTCGACGACATCCGGCGCTACGGCGATGCAGGCTTGGGTCAGCACCAAGCGCCCAAGAAGACGAAGAAAAGCCGCAGCGGACGAAAGAAGAAAGACGCATCATCGTCCTCTTCTTCGTCCTCGATGTGGGATCGTGTCATGCGCACGGCCCGACGTCGAAGACAAGCCAAGAGCAACACGCGCTGTGGTACCCGCGCGCAGGACGAGACCACGCAGAGCCCGCATTGATGATTTCCCTCTTTTCGTGCGCTTGCATTGACGACCATTTTGAGATCCGAGCCCCCTATGACAGATAGAGGAGCATGATGAACACATTGCACATATCAACATGCATTTATATCTATTCCTGAAAGATAGCTACAGCATACAGGGACATTTCAAAAAATACCGAAGAAATGTTGAATGAAAATGAAAATGCAAAAAGAAGAAAGGCGCTCCTGCACACAAGATGGCACAGGCTTCCGGAGAGTCACGACGGACACTGGTACGGGTGCTGTACAAGGACCTGATACATTCTGCCCGCCTTCTTGAGCCTGCTTCCCAGCGTGCCGAAGCGCTGCAGCAGATCCGGTCGTCATTCAAGCAAAATCGGAACATCTCGGCTGAAGATGGAAATGCCATCGACGCGCTGCTCAAGGAGGGACGAGATCGGCTGGGCTACGTGCGCACAATCGTTCCGGTGATTAATCGAAGGAGAATGAAGAACTTTGGTGGCAGATTCGTCGTCGACCCCAGCACGGGCGAAGTGGTGCACGGTGCGGCTGCCGGTGACAAGCGCACAAAGTGGGACCATGACCGCCACTTCCTCGATCCTGATGACCTCGCGCGCCACAACTACCTCGTTCGTCGCATGCAGTTCCGCGAGCCGCCACCGCCGGAGGTGCTCGAGAAGTACCACAAGGGAGAGTGAAACTAGAACCTGTTCATAAACAACATGTTGATGATGATGATGGGCTGAAGATGGAGGAGGATGACATGAATCCGGATGATGTCGCCAGCCAGAGTTGATGCGAGCTCTCCTCCATGATGGAGTGGAAGAAGATGCCAACAGTCCCGGGATGTAATAAAGAAAGAAAGTCTTTGTAGTAAGTCTTTGTACAAACGAAAAGGGTGCGCACATACACCGCCGGGGTCAGTTCACTAAGGCTAAGGGAAAACGAGGAGAAGGGACAGCGAGGACTTGGTGGCACAATTGATGGTATACGATTCGCTGGCGGACACTCATGGGCGTTGTGGGTCAGTCGTCCTCTCGATCCTTGAGGAAGAGGATGTGATCCTCCCGCTTGCCATCACCGCCCTGCTCTTGATCATAAGTGTATTTGTAGAAGGTACCGTCCTGCCCAATCACTGCACGCAGACGACGCGACTCATGAGTGAAGATACAAGCATGATTAAGTAAAGCAAAGGAGTACCAATAATGGCATTACTGTTCTGGCCGAAGGAGCATATGGTGCGCGGCACCCCGAGACGAATCTGAGCGAAGCTAAACTCCGAACCCACCTACAAGAGAGAAGACGTCAGAAAGAAAGCGCAATCCAGCGTCTTGTCTTCGAAGCGTACATAGTCATCCAGTGAGGAAGGAAGAAGCCCCAAGCCTCCCATAAAGCTAAGGCGAGACTTCTGAGCTTTGGCCATTTCCGCACCCTGACCGCCAGGAATGTTGAAGACATGCACAGTGCCCTGTTGGTCAAAAATGCCTTGATGAGTGATGGGATCAAGTCTAAGCAACGAAAAGAAGGACTCCTATACCCTGTCAGAAGAGACGCAAAGCCACTCTGAATCCTTCGAAAAGGCAATGCTATTGATCTCTGCCTTGTCCTTTCCCCTTCGCAGTTGGGCTACTTGCTCGCCTGTGGTGGTGTCCCACACACGTATGACGGTACCTTGCTCAGAAGCTGTGGCCAACCTCGTGCCATCGAGGTTGAGAGCGATACACGAGAGCGGGTTATTGTGAGCCTTGATGGGAGTCGATTTCTGCTAGTTAAGAAGAAGTGCGTTGAGTAACTTACAATACAAGAAGAAAGAAGGGTCACGAATGTACATTGATATCGTTGAGGCGCAGGTGGACGTAGCCGGGCTTGAGTCCAGGGCAGGCTAGGACCGTATTGTTGGAGTCAGGGCACAAGGCAATCAAACCTGGCATCATAACAGTCAGTCATAAAGAACGACGGCAAACCGTATGTCAAGCAAAGGCGAAACGGCACCTTTGGGGTTGGACGTGGTTTCTATCTGGTTGATGAGCTGCAGATCGGCAAAGTTGTACACGTAGACTTTATTCTCAAGAGCCACCACGATCTTATCCCGCCGCAACTTGACGCCTGCACAAGCACCAATGCCATCACTTACGTTAGTATTATTTTGGAATATTATATTATATCGTTTCTTAATTGTTATATTATTCATGTGTATTACTCTACGTTCGAATAGCAGAGGAGGGCAGCGGCAAAGGTGTACCTTTGACGTCAGATCTGAACTCGAGCTCGGCGAGGCACTTGTTCTGGTAGTCGTCCCAGATCATGACCTTGTTGGGTGGGTACTTGGGATTCTTGCCGCCGCCGACGAGAGCCAGCAGGTTTGATCGGAACAGCATCTCCACTATGCCCAGTCCTCCATCGAATTCTGATCCCCGCCAAAGATAACCGTTAATCCAACATCTCACACATGCGAAGGATTCGGTTT